>VZSZ01004221.1:148148-225975 GCA_013398815.1 Ibidorhyncha struthersii
GACATAAAAGCAGATCATAAAACTGCTCTGCCCAGATCTGCAGGGGAATCAAACAGATGGCAGAGCCCACTGCAGTTTGGATGAAGATTTCATAGCTAGATATGCAAGAGAATAGTAAAGTGCTTTCAAGGTCAGAGATGAGGTGAAAACTGGCCAGATTTTCTTCAGCTAGAAGCATGTGCAGCCTTTCTCACACATTTAAAGGAAATGCACCAAGCACAGAAATTCCTTTGCTACCAGGAGCAAATGCCCTGGGTGCAAGACGTTATTGCAACAGGGGGAGAATTTGGTTGCTTAACTGTCATTTTTTAAGTGCATATTTTACATTATTTTTTTTTCAAATAAATGTTCATGACTATTTACTTGGGTATATGTGAGTATGTATTTTTAAAATTCAGTTAGATCTGCAGGTGGTCATACAGCAGATTGTAAATAATATTAGTTGTGAATTTTGGCAACGAAAATGATTGTCAAGTAATGTTTATTGTTTTTCAATTAGTTCTGGGCCCAACACGCATCTAGCGCTGTTGGCAGCCAGTTTTTTTCCCCTGTGCTTGTGTCTTTTATGCCCCCACAAATCTCTGAATTGAGAAGTTATGGCTTTAAATGGAAAATTTCCTCCCTGATTTGTGTTCTTTTAGAAATAAAAACCCCTAGCAATGTAGCTTGTGATATCAATCAGGCTCAGCCACACAGATCTGGATGCTGTATTTCTCTGTTTATGTCATTAGTCTGGTTTTAGTTAATTTTCACTTCCAGATGTCTCTTGTGCCTGTTTTTTTTTTTTTTTTTCTGGTTAACAGGATATAAATTACCTTGATATGCCAGAGTTGTTTGCTCTGGTTTGCTTGTTTAATTTCTGGATACGTTTTACAGAGCCTGATCCCTCATCATCACAAAATAGCTTTTACTGGTTTACGACGCAGATTTCACTACAGTTATTTAGTGGCATGAAATATGCACAACTGACTGAAGATTCAGGCTTGTAGTCTGAGCACTCGTCTCCTCTTTCATTAAGGGGCACAAAGACCTGCCCTGGAGAGGGCTGGATCCAGATCCCAGACCATGAGAAATACGAAGACTCTGGTTAGCGTAACTGAAAGAATGGAGGTGTGGGTTACTGTTATGAAGGATGACTCCTAATTGCTAGATTAGGGTGTTATCTTCAGAAAACAATGCTAAACTGCATCACGTTTAGTATCTCCCTTCCCTGAAAGGCAAAGGTTTTGGCTTTACTCTTTGTCAGTGAAAGGTGTTGTACAACAGTGTGAGTGGACCTGCAGTGGGGTGGCTGCCAGGCAAATCAATTCTGTGCCGCATCATCTTCTGCTGAATCACTCCTGGTCCTGAGGTTTCCCCTTGAGGGAGTGGAGGATGGTGCCAGGGTCAGGTAGCTCCTCCAGTTTTTTTCCTGAAGGGGTTTCTGAAGAAGGGTGGTTGCGGTGCAGGGGTGTCGATTATGCTTTAGTAGACTTGAGGACAAGATCCCTTACAACACTGCTTCAGGTATGGGTGGGCTAGGTGCCTTTGCCTATAGCTATTTAGCTGATGGATTATATAAAGCTTTGCAGCAATTGAATACTTCCATACTTCCTCCTGCTTTGCCAAAAAGCTGCTGCAGGGACACTCATGCATTGCACACAAGGATCTCAGGGCACCTTGTACTTTTCTCTGGAGGCTTTGAAAACTTAGAGAGATAAGATCCAGTGATCTTAGAAAAAGCCTGGGAACTGGTCCCCAAGTACTATGTTTGAGTGTCAGGGACAGCCCCTGCCCTGTTCCGTGCTGCCATGTCCCCATTGGTAACCCAGGGCTAACTAGCATTCGAAAACCAGAAATGCTTCTAAAATTTTCCAAAGCATACAAAAGTATGGAGAGTCTAACCCTGCAAAGTATGCAGAGCCTAACTAACTAACTACTTCTCTAACCAAAAAGGCACTAATTCAGGGGCCTGCTCTTTGTAGTTACCATCTCCAGACAGTTCTTGGTGGGTAAGTCAACTTACAGCAGCATTTGCTTCACTTAGCGACCAGCTGCAGGTCCCTCTTGGGCACCTTCTTCCTGCGACCAGCTCAGCTGAATAAAGGTTGAGAAAAGCAGTCATGGAGCAGCTGATGCACATACCGATATTTATCGCTGTGGTTGCATATTAATTGTTAATTACTCAGACTTGCATTGTCAAATGCACTATTTTTGGTTTTAGGCTAGTCAGCTGAGGTCTTGAGCTCATGCTGATCAAGGATCATGAAAGGAGACCATGCAGCAAGTCAGTGAGATTTGTATGCTGAAAGTCACTCATGCTTTGAGAGCTTGCCAAAAATAATGTTTCAGAGGGCATGTACAACACTGCCAAAATCAAGCTGATGAATGGCTGTATCATTGAATTTGGATGCAGAATGAGGGTCAAGTTCAGAACAGTCTAGCAGTAGGCTATTCACACAATCTAAGCAGGATGGGACCAGGGCATTTTGTAATCAACATCTATTACAAGTAAGTTATTTAGCTCTGTTTTATTCTAAAGTGCCATAGAGGGAGGGCAGCAAGGAATTAAATCTGGAAGGTAGACAACAAGGCAAGTTTAGGGCCATACAGTGCCAGGCTTTTCTGAGCATTTAGGAGTTTCCTCTAGTTAGGCACAGTAAAACAGGGAAGGGAAATGGTGATGGTGTCTTCTGGAACGTGTACACATCTGGGATTTGGTTCTACAACACTGGTGTTTATTCTTTTCTTCCAGGAATGTAGTTGTTCATGTTTAATATTAATTCAAAACACGGGAATAACTCTGTAGATGAAATACTGAATGTTCTTTTTCCTGAAGATGAGAGGAGTTTGAATTTAAATAATAAGGCTTAGTTCTGAAAGCATACAGCCTTGCGTTTCATTTTTTTATTGAAGAATTTTGTCAACCTGGGTAACAGGCAGGTCATACAGCAAGAAGCGTATCACTTTTTTCTCCCTAGAGGAAGATGGCAAAGAAGAACACAGATCAGGTACAGAAGGTGTCAGGTCTTGGCTGAACACCCTCCCCCCTTAGCCTTTGCTTTTCAGTTCCATTTACATTCTTCTCTTTAACCAGTGGGTGCTTTCCCATTGCTTTTGATTGAAAAAACTTTTCTATGGCAAGTTACTTTGGGCTCTAGCCAGTTTTAACCAGTTTTGTAGTCAAAGACTCTTGTGACCAGGCATCGTGGTTTAATCCCAGCCGTCAACTAGGACCACGCAGTGGCTCGCTCACTCCCCCAGTTGGGTTAGGGGAGAGAACTGGAAGAGTAAAAGTGAGAAAACTCACGAGTTGAGATAAAGACAGTTTAATAGGTAGAGCAAAAGCTGTGTGCACAAGCAAAGCAAAACATGGAATTCATTCACTACTTCCCATCAGCAGGCAGGTGTTCAGCCATCTCCAGTAAAGCAGGGCTCCATCACGCGTAACGGTGACTGGGGAAGACGAAATGCCGTAACTCCAAATGTCTTCCCCTTCCTTCTTCTTCCCCCAGATTTATATACTGAGCATGACATTATATGGTATGGAATAGCCCTTTGGTCAATTGGCATCAACTGTCCTGGCTGTGTGTCCTCCCAACTTTTTGTGCACTCCCGGCCTACTCACTGGCAGGGCGGTGTGAGCAGCAGAAGAGGCCTTGGCTGCTTAGCCACAACCAAAACCATCAGTGTTTTACCCACATTGTTTTCATCCCAAATCCAAAATACAGCACTACACCAGCTGCTAGTAAGAAAGTCAGCTCTATCCCAGCTGAAACCACGTCACCAGGAGAGACACCACATTAATTCAAGTCCACCATGATGACTGCTGAGAAAAAAACCTAAGAGCTTACCTAAGAGATAATACTGCCTAAAGTAGCTGCCAACCACAATACTGCTAATTGCTGTTAACTTATGAGAAGTTCAATATCATTTCTAACACACACAAAGGCCAGTGCATGGAGGTATGTTGGGAATATATGGTAATTTTGGCTACATCCTGCTATGATTTTTGTGACCTCAATAGTATCCTTTCTTATGCATCAGTCATAATAAGCCAGTCCAGATCCATGGAAAAAAGGGCCAGTCCTTGGTATGGCACTGTGTCCAGATAATGACATAACAGACAGATGACTAAGAAAACTGCTTAATGTAAATTAGTTGTTTGTAAACAGAAAACTCATATGAAAGCTCATGATGAACATGGCTCGATGGCAAAAAAATACAATAAGAGAACAGCAAACGTAATTAAATGGAGTTTAGAGCCGAGGCTATCTGAAGAAAATAATCTGTATAGTGTTGTTGTATAATATCTAGCGATGGACAAATCCACTCCATTGGGTCTGGACATACTGGTTTAATAGATATTAGTTGGTTCTATATCAGAGCTTAGATTACTAAATGGCTTGTACAAGGTAAATTAAATCTTATGGCAGAACATTACATTAGAAACACTAGCTAAGCTTTACAGACTCAAATGACTGCAGAGCTATTCCAAATCACAAGTGATGATTTATACCAGTCTTTTTATTAATTTATTGCCTGCCCCTAAATTGGAGAGTTGCTCTTCAGATAAAATGTCTCAGTTAAAAGAAGAACTGAACTCCAGGAAGACAGAGGACCTTGATTCAACACAGTAAAAAGGGTAATAAGGATTGAAGAGCTTGTGAACGATGTATTAATTTGCAGTTTGAATTCAGCTCCAGCAGAAATCTTGCCAAGATACCCAGTTCTCTTTCCACACTTATCTCTGGACAACAGACCTGGTAGCTGTCGGTTTCATTCAGTGAACAGCCAGATTTTGAACCATTTACTAAATAGTTATCAGTTTCTCCCTCTTCCACCCAAACAAACCCATTTCAGTTATCTTTAAGGTCAGAGCTAGAACCGGGCTGTGCGCATAAGGAGTTTGTCTTTAGCTGCATCCCTCTGTCCTGCTCCTGCTTAGACACCTCATTCTGTGCTCCAGGGCTGGACCACAAACACCTCATGGCTGGTCAAGGACTTCACCACATCTCAAGGGTTCCTCCTCTTCCTCACCACCACAAGCCATCAGTCATGTGGGTCTGGGCTGGAAGTGTTGGCTGCTTTGTTCCCTGGTCTCCTCATGCTTCCTCACGTTCTCCCAGACAACCTCTGCCCACACGGTGAGGGTTAAACCTAGCTGGTACCAATTCCTGCAATGTGCGTTTGTCTGTTTACAAGCACTGATGAACTACCAGTCCCTCTCCAAATATCCCTGCAAACAAACAGTGGCAATTCAAATGTTTGCTGACAACAACGGAAAGGGGTGTAAGCCTGGCTCAGCAGGATCATCTGTCTGCTTAAGCCCAAATACTTGAGGGGACCTTTCTCCATCATTTTCTCAGCTAATTTCCAGCTATACACTTAACTGCTTACCTAATTGATCACCCACTGTCAGTGTCTATGATCAAAAAATACCAATAATCTCCAGAGAGAAATATGTTTCATTCTCCTGGGCAAAATGGAAGGTGACAATGCTGCAAAGCCTGGAGGGTGAAGATGGGCCTTCATAGGAGAATCACAGAATCACAGAATAGTCAGGGTTGGAAGGGACCTCTGGAGATCATCTAGTCCAACCCCCCCGCCAGAGCAGGGTCACCTACAACAGGTTGCACAGGACAGCATCCAGGCGGGTTTTGAATGTCTCCAGAGTGGGAGACTCCACAACCTCTCTGGGCAGCCTGTTCCAGTGCTCCACCACCCTCAAAGTAAAGAAGTTCCTCCTCATGTTAAGATGGAACTTCCTATGTTCAAGCTTGTGCCCATTACCCCTCGTCCTATCAATGGGCACCACTGAAAAAAGACTGCTCCCACCCCCCTGGCATCCTCCCTTCAAGTATTTGAAAGCATTAACAAGATCCCCCCTCAATCTTCTTTTCTCCAGACTAAAGAGACCCAAATCCCTCAGCCTTTCCTCATGTGAAAGATGTCCCAATCCCCTAATCATCTTTGTAGCCCTTTGCTGGACCCTCTCCAGCAGATCCCTGTCCTTCTTGAACTGGGGAGCCCAGAACTGGATGCAGTATTCCAGATGCGGCCTCACCAGGGCAGAGTAGAGGGGGAGGATGACCTCCCTCGACCTGCTGGCCACACTCCTTTTGATGCACCCCAGGATGCCATTGGCCCTCTTGGCCACCAGGGCACATTGCTGGCTCATGGTCATCCTGTTGTCCACCAGGACTCCCAGGTCCCTTTCCACAGAGCTGCTCTCCAGGAGGTCGGCCCCCAACCTGTACTGATGCATGGGGTTATTCCTCCCCAGATGCAGTACCCTACATTTACCCTTGTTGAATTTCATTAAGAGAGGAAGAAGTGGCTATACTTCCATTAGACAAAGAGGTCACATTTTTGAAGATCAGATCTTTCAACTTTCGTTTCCAAGGTACAATCTGACCAGTGCTTTGAAGTGCATTGCTGCTCTAGCTGTAAATAAAGAAACTTAAATTTAGGCCAGCTTATGAAGCAGCGCTCAACACTGTAGCTTACATGGCATCTCCTCTTTTGAGACTCATAAAAAGCAAATTTATACCAAGAGGAGTTGCCTTACAACTGGTGTCAGTTTCTTGTTGAAGCAGAGACTGGAAATGAACATCTCGGCAATGGTGAAAACTGCTTTGTGTTTGGAGAGCAGGAAGTTAAATGGCTCGCCTGCATCAATTTTCCCACTTCAGCTGCGCAGCAGTGCTAAAAACAGACAAAAACACCAACAGCTTGCCTGCTTTTATGAATTCAGGTTGCCCTAGTTTATATGGATGTACGTGCGTGTGCCTATGTATGTGCAGTTACTCTGGGTGAATGGAAAGAAGAGCTCCACCTAGAAAAACTCTCATGTATTTGGTGGCTGTTACAGGCTGAGAGGGACACTGGCAAGGGTTGGTTAATGCATCTGCAAAAAATGTGGCTCATAAATCAGAAAAAAAGGATTGTGATGCATTTGGAGTAGCCAGTTGTGCTTTATGAATAAGGGAGTGAGTAGTGCTGCTGGACACGGAGTATAGCTGTATATACTGTATATAGATGGTGTAGAAGAAGACCCACATGGCTAGGCTTGCCTTTGCCATATTAGGCAGGTGGCCCTCAGTGTGGTCTAAAGGAGTAAACCAGCTCAGTAGCCTTTTTTATAGAATTTATCAAAATGAATTATAGAGTAAACATAAACTGAAGCAAGCATGCTACTTAGTTTATTTACAAAACTAATAAAAATGTAAAAAATACAATAATCAAATTATGTTCTCAAGTAAGAATGAATCAATAGATTAATAGCTTCAAAGTGCTTCCATACCAAATTAACACAATAAGCAATCAGATCAGATGATGAGGCTGTCACTTTCACTTTCAGTCCTTGTCACTAATGAAGTTGTGCTGAGTGAGTCAGAGGAGAACGTATCCGGCATCCTACCCAAAACACTCCTTTCAGTCAGCTGGGGAGGAGCACAGGTCACACCACGTGTTTGATTTGGACTTAGGCCCTTACCAAGTGAGAATGACAGAGGTGAGTGACATTCCTCTTGCAAACTAAGTTACGTGCAGCTATCCAGGTACAAACAATAACTCTTCACATAACATTTCTTACAGTCTTGTGGCTGTTTCAGGGTGATGGGTGTTATTACCAGTTCCCCTGCCCACGCGCATGGTTTGTAGGATAGCAGATCTACCCGCTTAATGCAGACAGGATCACTAAATAATGCATGATGGAGGCTTTTGAAGAGCTTTCGACCTCATCAGAACTTCCTGACTAACTCAGTGGCAGGCTGACATTTATTTTTATGAAACTGTGAAAGGTGTTTCTCCCTGAGCTGTACACAAACACTCATTCGTAACTGGGGAGGAGGGCGGGGGGAGGAAGAGAGAAAATAATTCACCTGAAGTCACCCTGGCAGAAGAGTGATTCAGTGTGGAGCCAGCGGCTGTGCCTGCGAGCCAGGCAACTGCCCACTGGCCCAGGCACTGGGCAAGTGCCTGGCTGACCTGGCCTGGACCACGCTGAGTCCCAGGAGCAGAGCTGCTCAGGCACAGCGTGATTCACTACTGGTGATACACAAATTAATGGGAGGCAACGTGGGGGAAAATAGGGAGGGATGGAGAAGGTACTGCTCAAAAATCCCCAGGAAAACACGCACTAGGAGAGGCTGCTCTTCCTGATGACTGTAGTATTGCCTTCCTGAAAGAAAGCTGAACCCCAGTGAATGCTGGGGATAAGAAGGGCTGGATTTATCCTGCATAGAGATATGCTGAGAAAAAAGTCTCTGGATATTTCTCTCAATAAAATATCTCACTAGGAGTGTTCAAAGGCAGATACTAACAGGCTTTATCAAAAGAAAGAGCTTTCAACCCATCAGAGAGCAACAATGTGCTGCCCAAGGAATATGAAGATAAGCTACTATAATTTCACGCTGTGTTATTTTATTCCATAAGACAAACTATTACTTGCTTTCACAAATTTATAATGGTGACCATACAAATTATGGTTTGATGTCACAGGCAGTCTCATGGTTTAGCTACTAGGGGAGAGAAAAAGGTAATTGCAAAATGTACAATGACAATAAAACAGCAAAGCTAGGTGGTTATGTTAGCAATTATTCCTGATGTGTGAATGTTTCCACTGTATCTAATTTTCAAGAGGAAAATTTATTTTAAAGAAAAATCCTTCACAGAATTCTAATAAGGGCCAGAGGAAATGGATGGTGGACCTCGTGGTGAGTTGGGTGAGCAGCACGAACGAGAGGTAGCAGGGAAGTTAGCTGAGATGTCACTTGTTGCGTCCTGAAAGCTTCAGGGAGAGGATGTCAGTTGAGGACTGACTCTGAAGAGAGCAGGCATCACCCTGGCTGTCACTGCTGGGGAAGTAGCTGCAGTGTTGCAGTCTTTGGATATGCAGTAAACAGACAATGCAAGAAAGCAGTTCGACGTCATTCCTCTGAGCAGATCACCATAAGCAACAACCAGAAATTTCTAGCAGGTGGTGAGAGGAAAACCCCCACAGCAGGTCCATGTGGGTGGCTAGTCAGAGCACAGTGGTCTGCTTCTTTTCTCATACTGTTCTAAAAAGTTGGGAAGACACTGAAGACAACCTCTCTGGGGCAATGGCATTGACTTTAGTAACTCCTTAAGTCAGGGTGAGCCAACAGAAAATGGGTTGTGGGACAAAATGAAATGCTCTAGGGCATTCTGACTATTGCAGTAGGTGCTTGTTTAACATATCTGGGAATACTGTTATTAAAATAAGTATTTGTTGCTAAGATACCCTGTTAGTTCAATAGCCTTGAAATCTAGTTTGTGTCATTAGACTGGAGGTGCAGATGTTTTATAGATATGTCATTCCAGCCATTGCAGACAGACCTAGGAGGCAGGGAGGGAACTCCTCAAACACTAATAAGAAATAAAGCAGTTACTAGCAGCAGCTCTGACCTGGAGGGCAAAGCTATCCTTGGAAGAAAAGCAGCTTGCTGAATGGGAGCGAGAGAGAAGAGCGAGCAGGAAAACAGTGGTAAAAGAGGAGGGAGAAAAGCAGCAGGATGACCCACAAGGGAAGGGAGCGTGCTGCACCACACCAGCCTGATAAATGCCAACACAGACACAGCACTGCCGATTTAGGCTGAGTTCACTTCAGCCAGTGAGGAGGAGCAGCAGAGGCAGAGCTTGGAGAACGAGGGTTGGTCTTCTGACACCAAGGGGCCATCATCTTTGCTACACGAATTACAGGAATTTTACTTGAGTCTGGCTTAGGCCTTGTGCCATGAGCCGAGGTCCACGCAGTGGCTGGAGCACCATAGATGTACTCCTATCGTGTGTCTCCCGAGTTAGTGTTGTCCAAACACAAACACCCAAAGGTATCCAATTAGGCCAGCATAAACCTACTTTTTAGGCCTCTAGTCCATGGTGTAGCAATGTTTATTCAAGCCTTCCTAAAGCAAATTCTCTGTACCATTAAGAGAAGGAAAGAGGTGTCCCTGGAAACTTCCAGATACGAATTCAGCATCTTTGATTGAGCATCTCTGTCTCTCCATTGATAATTTAAGAACTGAGTAGGAAATGCTGGATGACTCATTCCACCAGAGGTATTGCTTTTCTGAGGAGGATCAGCAGCTTTTTAAAGAAAAGACAGTGGCAGTAGCTTGTCTTTTTCTTCATCTGCCTCTCCCTGCCATCTCACCATGTAATGAGACTAGGGGGTGGAAAATATGCCTCGAGCCTGAGGAGCTTTGGCTCCATGCTTTCCTCAGCCTAAGAAGATCTGGTTCTGTGTGATATGAGAGTATGCCACCCTCAGCATGGAGAAGAGCCCGTGAAGGAGCGTGAGGCACCCTTTGGCTCTCCTGTTGACAGGGGACCCCTGTGCAATCATTGATGGGCCTTAGCTCCCAAGCCTCAAGGGGCTCAGCAGGAAAGCTAGCAAGAGGGAGGCTGAAGTGGCATAGAATCATAAAATCATAGAATCGTCATGGCTGGAAAAGACCTTTAAGATCATCAAGTCCAACCGTTATCTAACTCTACCAGGCCCACTTCTAAACCATGTCCCTGAGCACCATATACAGATGGCTTTTAAATACATCCAAGGATGGCAATTCAACCACTTCCCTGGGCAGCCCGTTCCAGTCTTTGATAACCCTTTCAGTGTAGAAGTTTTTCCTAATATCTAACCTAAACCTCCCCTAGTGCAACTTGAGGCCATTTTCTCTTGTCCTATCAGTTGTAATTTGTGAGAAGAGACCAACCCCCACCTCTCCACAACCTCCTTTCAGGTAGCTGTAGACAGCAATAAGGTCTCCCCTCAGCCTACTTTTCTTCAGACTGAACAACCCCAAGTCCCTCAGCAGCTCCTCATAAGACTTATTCTCAAGGCCCTTCACCAGGTTCATTGCCCTTCTCTGGACATGCTCCAGCACCTCAATGTCTTTCTTATACTGTGGTGCCCAAAATTGAACAATGTACTCAAGGTGCGGCCTCACCAGTGCTGAGTACAGGGGGACAATCACTTCTCTAGACCTGCTAGACTACACTGTTACTGATACAGGCCAGGATGCCGTTGAACTTCTTGGCCACCTGGGCACACTGCTGGCTCATATTCAGCCGGCTGTCAACCAACACCCCCAGGTCCTTTTCTGCCAGGCAGCTTTCCAGCCACTCTTCCCCAAGCCTGTAGCGCTGCAGGGGGTTGTTGTGACCCAAGTGCAAGACCCGGCACTTGGCCTTGTTGAAGCTCTTACCATTGGCCTCGGCCCATTGATCCAGCCTGTCCAGATCCCTCTGCAGAGCCCTCCTACCCTCAAGCAGATCAACACTCCCACCTAGCTTGGTGTCGTCTGCAAACTTACTGAGGGTGCTCTCAATCCCCTTGTCGAGATCATTAGTAAAGATATTAAACAGAAGTGGCCCCAGTACTGAGCCCTGTGGAACACCACTAGTGACTGGCCACCACCTGGATTTAATTCCATTCACCACCACTCTCTGGGCCCCGCCATCCAGCCAGCATTTGATCCAGCAGCGTGTACGCCTGTCCAAGCCTTAGGTAGCCGTTTTTTTTTCATGAGAATGCTGTGGGGAACAGTATCAAAGGCTTTACTGCAGTCTAGCTAAATAACATCCACATCCTTTCCCTCATCTACGAAGCAGGTCACCTTGTCATAGAAAGAGATCAGGTTCGTTAAGCAGGACCTGCCCTTCCTGACTGGGCAACTACCCACGTTGACTGGGCCTGATCTTCTGGTTGTCCTGTAAATAGTATGTAATGGCACTCAAGATGATCTGCTCCATAAGCTTCCCCGGCACCGAGGTCAGACTGACAGGTCTGTAGTTTCCCAGATCCTCTTTCTGGCCATTCTTGTAGATGGGCTTAACATCTGCTAGTCTCCAGTCCATTGGGACCTCCCCAGTTAGCCAGGACTGCTGTTAAATTATGAAGAGTGGTCTAGTGAACACATCCGCCAACTCCTTTAGCACTCTTGGGTGTAACACATCTGGCCCCATAGACCTGTGTATGTCTACGTGGTGCAGCAGGTCACTGACCATTTCTTTTTGGATTATGGAGGTCTCAGCTCAGGGGGGTGGGTACCCAAGAAACAACTAAGTAGTCCTGCTATTAAAGACTGAGGCATCTGGGAAGCTGCAGGGGGTTCTGTTCCTTGCAGTATGTCAGTAATAACACAAGTGGTCACTGAGTAGGATCCAGGGTGTTTTAGGAGAAGACACTGACTGCCTCTTCTTGAACGCTAACAGGAGCCATGTTCCTCTTGCCTCTTCTGCTTCTAGCTTCATCACTCTCACCTTCCAGCCAGAGAGGGGTCAGGGTAAGCAGGGAGGTTCTTTGCATCTTTAGGTGTCTACCAGAACAGGTCCCAGGGTTGTACTGTACCCTGTCCCCACACGTGGGCACCAGAAAAGTCCCAGTCTGCAGACTTCCTTACCAGCAAGCATATGAAAGCTTGAAAGACATCACTCCTCTCTTGTGAGAGACTGAGTCACAAGGGAAATCACCAGGGTTCGATCCTAGTTTCAGGCAGAGAGATCTTGGGCAATGGTGGCACACAGAGGAAATTTCCCACATATTCCCCCTATTTCTTGGGGCTTTAGCAGATGATACCTTATTAACATTTATATTTCTCAATTCAGTTTATACCATTTCATTAGAAAGGGCTTTGCCAGATGGTAACCCTTGCTGTAGCAGTTTAAGATGTTATTGCTTCCAGCTGCCCACTCTGTCCCTCTGTTCAAAGTTATAACCTTGTAAGAGTCAGCAGAAGAGGCTGTGCAGCCAACTGCATCTGCTACCATTCACAATCCTGCACATTAAGGCCTTCAACTAATGCTGTGGGCCATAATTTGGAGCAACCAAGGAACAGGTGACATTTCCTTCTCCTCACATTGCTAAGGGGGCGATAACCTTTGCAACTGGGAGTGGGTGACAGCTGGAGCTGGTCACATATTAAAGCAGTAGCTCAAGTTTCTCAAAGCTCATGTGTGGCAGGCGTAAGCTGTGCTGGTCCTAGAAGGACTTTACTTGTGTAGTAATATAGGTACACCGATTTGAACAAAATGTTTCACGCTTCGGTGTGTAGCTGTATCACCGTTTCTGCACTTTGTGCTCCTAAAGAAAGCAAAGCTGTATTTTATGACCAAGCCAAACTATCCCAGCAAACATGAACTCTTGCCAGTATAGCTGGATCTGCACCAGAGGCTTCTGCTGACACAGCTAAGACAGTCAAGAATTATTCTTCTTCTCCCTCCTATCAACACACCAGGCTGGAAAATATCTGTTGTAGAGACTGGAATAAAAGCAATCACAATAGTTTGTCTTTTCTGCAGTGCTCCAATTTAAACAGGGTCATACAGGCAGCATCCGTGGGTGCAGTTTTACTGCTGAGATCAATTTCAGTGCCCTGCAGAATTCGACTAGCAGTAATGTAGTGCAGCTGTAAAATTAGAAAGCCCAATTATGGCCAGGCTCTGCCTGCACAGCTCTCAGCTTTGGTGGTTGGAGCCACCAGCATGTTCATGTGAGAGCAGCAATCTGCCAGAGATGACCTGCAGCCAGCCTCTCAAAACAGAACATTGGGAGTGCACATGAAGAAGAGGAGCTCACAGCTCGTCTAGCTGCTGTGCTGTCTGCTTTTAAAACAATTTTTTACTTATAGAGAAGCGATTCTGGCTGAGTATAAATATTGCCATAACAGTTCTGCGAATGGTGTTGAAGGAGAAATGCGCGGATTAGCAGGGGTGGTTAGTGAAGCACTCATGTCACCTCTTTACAGGGTGATGGAAATATTTTGTTATTACTAACCTATCCTAGGAAATGGAAGTCCTCCATCCTTTTCCTTGTCCCTGCTGTTTAATAATGAGGGTGGTGAACCATATGGTGTCCTTTGCAGTCTTCAGACTGAGAACCTGTGGACAAATTACTAAATTCATCAAAGCCAAACAGGTAAAATCTTGATCCTACGGACTTCAGTGGGGCATGGATTTTACCTTATGTGCACAAACTTGCCCATGTGTATAAAGTCCTTTCGTACTGTGTCCTGCTGTTGTGTAATAGTTAAATTATTTCCCAGTATTAATGTTTAACATAGATTTTTTTCCGCAGTTTTAATGTAGAATTAATTGATTCCAGTTCTACCCTGAGGTTCTGGTAACTGAACCATACTTCCTTTGCAGAAGGGTGATGTATGGGGACATTATTATCTGAACCTGGGACTGGGAGAAAAAGAACCCCGTGTGTCATTGCCTAACGCTCCTGTGGCCGTGTAAAGCAGCCAGCAGTATGTGTAATGCTCCCCCATTCTCCACCGGTGACAGTCTGTTCTCGCCTTTCAGTGGTGTGAGGAACAACCCATTTTGCTGACCAGTGGAGGATAAGGTCCACAGATACCCACTTTCTCATTTTGCCTCTCCTAATAACTCCTCAGTAGCCTTGGGCATTTCACTTATTGTCTCTCCCCTTTTTCTCATAGTTATGAACCAGGGGTAATATTTATACAGTCTTTCAGCTGTTATGACGACTTTTAATTACTGTTCATGCTCTGCTCTGGAAACTAATGTATTGTGCAAGTACTGAGTGTAATTTACTTATTGAGTATTCAGCATTATTTGATTCTGTGGGCTATTTTTAGATCTTGTTTCTTAGTCTGTACAGAAAACATACCTATTTCTTTCAGTCTGCAGAAGACTGTGTTAATGGCAAAAGGTATATATGCCTTGAAGTTGGCTGCTACAGAAATATGAGACCCTCTAGATGCCTAGAAACCAAAGAAATATTTGCACCATCTTTTATACCCGCTAGTGCATCTTTGTTCTTCCCTGTCACCTCCGTTCCTTTCATGGCATTGCATGCTGTGGTTTTCCCACCAGTTGCTACATTAAATGTACATGGAGATTCTCCCCATCTGGAAACAGTTTGGTCTTAAAATTAACCTGTCCCAAATCTTATTTTCAAAACTCATTTCATTTCTGTCTTCTGATCTCATGCTAATTTTTTTCCTATCTTTTCAAGTTTTAGACTAAGGAAAATAAATTCTGTTTTTTTTAACAATTTATGACTGAAAATCATTGAGGGTTTGGCTGAACTTTATAGTCATGGCTCAGATAAAGAGTTTCTATGTCATCAGATATGAGTCAGTCATGGTTTGGCTGAATGGATGTTGCTTGGTCTCTGGCTGTCTTCGCCAACTCATGACATGGATCGTGTGTGTGTGCATGTGCTGGTGGAAACAGGCGGAGAGCTGCACATCACCCATTTTGTGCTGACCCTCAGGAACATTGAGAAAATGCAGTGTCTGTGCTGTGGGGACTGTGGGGACCATGGGGACCTCCACTAAGGAAACTGTATTTGCTCATTGATTAGATTATTGCCATTATTATGCCTCTTCTGTCTGATGCATGCTGGGTTGTTTTCACGCCCTAGAGAAGAGCGACTCTTGCTCTGCGGAGAATTCAGAAGGACCTACTTCCCCATGTCTACAGCAGTCAGGGAGAACAGGATCCTAATATTTGTAGCCAGCTAAAAAAAACCCAAACCAAACATACTCCAAAAGCCATAGTGAGGATTTAAAGAAAGGGATGAGAGTTGCACGCTCAGCCACTCATCTTTGTGGCCAGATAGGATCAATGTTCAGACAACAAAAGGTCATAATAAGTTTCTCCACTGGATATTTCTCTTCTACGGGCAGTTTTGTTGAGTCTACAGAGACTAACTCGAGAAATGCCCATAATTTCTCAAATTCTCAAATCTGTGCACTACCAGTAACCCTGTTCAGGGAGTACTGGATAAAATCTGAAAGACTCAGTGACCATCCTCTGCTACAAAAATGGCACAGCTTCTGCAAATGAACCTGGGGAAAAAGAGACCAGTATGTTTATACTGGAGTGGAGAGAAGACTTCTCAGACTGTCTCCTAACCTAACTGTTGCCCTTGAGATCACCCTGCCTCATGTGAGGCATGATTCAGGATGCTATAAAGCCTCCACTGCCTCAGGCAGCATCTTTTTCCAGAGGAGTGGTAGGAAGAAAACACAAATGTAGTAAGTTATGAAGCAATATAGAGCCATCAACCGGTTCTTCTGGCCTAGTCCCTGAAGAGGAGGCCAGAGAGGCAGACCAAGATAAATGGCCATCACACCGATCTTGTCTTGATTCATGCACGAAGTTAAAAGTTGGTTATTTTTCTGGAAAAAAATGGGAGCTTTACGATATTTTTTGTCCCCAAAAAGCTAAAATACCCGGAAAAGGCTTTCTTCTCTCCACTAAGGGTTGGCTCTGATCAGGCTGATAATGGCGAGGCTGGGGAGAGGAAAAGCCTGTAACAGACGGGTGGTACTGGTTTGAAATACTCTGTATGCGGCTTTTTCTGGCCAAGGTTAGTGAATTCACTGAGGCCCTTCTGGATACAAAGGGACATTGAAATGGAGCCTCTGGGGAGAGACATGAGCTCTCTCCTGTGCTAAAGGAGATTAAGACTCAATAGGGACTTGACTGAGTAGGAGGTAATTTCTTGCCTAATAACAACAGGGTATGGGTGTGCACGTGCAAACTCGTGCTGGAGGAGATTGGACTCAGCAGAGAGGACAGCACTGACTGTGCCGATGGTGGAGTCAAACGTGGGTTTGTGTGTGCGTGTATAGGCATAGTCATGTGTTTCATAAAACAAGTGGTTGTGCTGAAGATGAACGTGTCTGAAGAAGGATCATTGCATACTAAGGGGAGGTCAGCAAGCAAGGCTCCTACGAAGGGAGAAGCAAGTGAAAGAGGAGCCAGCTGCAGAAAGGGGCAACCCTACACAGAAAGAAAGACAGTGTTTAGAAACTCAGTGAGGCAGCTGTGAATGGGAGCCCAAAACCAGGAAACACTGCTGGAGCAAGTCCAGAGGAGGGCCACAAAAATGATCAGAGGGCCGGAGCACCTCTCATAAGAGGTCAGGCTGAGAGAGTTGGGGTTGTTCAGCCTGGAGAAGAGAAGACTCCGGGGACACCTTATTGCAGCCTTTCAGTACTTAAAGGGGGTCTATGGGAAAGATGGGGACAAACTTTTTAGCAGGGCCTGTAATGACAGGACAAAGGGGAATGGCTTGAAACTAAAAGAGGGAATATTTAGACTAGATATAAGGAAGAAATTTTTACAATGAGGGTGGTGAAACACTGGAACAGGTTGCCAGAGAGGTGTTAGATGCTCCATCCCTGGAAACATTCAAGGTGAGGTTGGATGGGGCTCTGAGCAACCTGATCTAGTTGAAGATGTCCCTGCTCATTGCAGGGGAGGCTGGACCAGATGACCTTTAAAAGTACTTTCCAACCCTGCATATCCACATATATTACCATGGGAGGGAGGCATGAGCCTCTCATATTGGATGAATAGGGAGTTTAGGAGTGAAAATGTGGAGAACTGATGGCAGACAGTGTGGCTCTGTGCTTGTAACGAGAAATGCACGTAAAGTACAGGAACCAAACAGGATACAGAAATAGCTGTATACTGTACCCAGTAGCTACAGAAAAGAGACAATTCTTTGAAAAGCAAAGCTCACTTCTTGCTGGTAGGATAAAACCGAGCAAAAGGGATTTCTACTGGAAAAGGAAGAGATAACCTGTTCAGAAGAGGGTGTCTTCAGTGACATCTTGGGTTTTTTTTGGTATGACAGTTACTGTGTTGAGTCTTGGAGAATGAATTGTGCTACAGTAACACAAATAATTAAATGTGTCTGAATAATTAAGCACATCTGAACAGAGAGGAAGCAGTAACAGAGACTGAAAAATGGGAAATTGTCATTCCACAGAGGAGAGGGGTTCAGTAACAGTCAGAACGACTCTTTGTAAATTCCCAGCATGTTCATGCAGCAGCTATAGCAGTAATTTAGTAATCAGTTAGAGTCAGGGTGCATTTGAGCTGTTATAAAATACATGGTTTGATTTGGTTCCATACCACAGCTCTTCTGCTATCGCTGTTATGGTTTTCCATTAGTATGTAATAATCTGGCTAACTGTATTTTAATAGCACACTATGGGCAGCTCTGTACTCTGCCCAAAACACAATATTTAAACAAAGAACTGTGGATTTTTTACCCACTCATATTTTATGACTAAGATTATTGACTTTCTTATAGCACTCCAATATTTTTCTTCAGGGGTCACAGTGGCCTTTTGCTAATAGGCAGTATAACAAGTTGCTCCATTATAATGTGGCCTCATCTTCTGAAGTTTGAAACTTGGCAGCTGAGAAGTAGGTATGGAGACAACATCAGGGACTTTCCCAGAGACTTCCTGAGGAGTCAGACATGAATTAATTACAACACAGGCAGATATGTGTAGTGGCTATTACTTCAGGTTATAAACCAGGAAAATGTCCATCAGGATCTCAGATGAGACTATATAAAAAACTATATATAGACTATATATAAGACTATATATATAGACTATATATAAGACTATATAAAAATCTGAACTGGGACATTTGGACATTGGCTGACCCCAGAGAAAGAACTCACAGGAGCAGTTAATGCAAGCAGAGATACCGATCCGCATCTCAGTGCCCAAGTAGGCCCATTCACTGTTTGACCTCAGCCCCAGCTTGAGTTCAGCATCATGCGGAGACAGATTCATGGGTCGTTCCAGCTGGGGGTCACTGTTCAGCCCACCTCCCAGACACCTCTGAATTATTTTCCAGCCCTGAGTGTGTAGGGGCTACATGTGAAGAAAAATAAAGCTATTTGTACCTGGTGTGCTGGGGGAGCTTGGAGGACACGCCCTCTGACTTGGGCTGCTCTGCCACCACTGTGGCAGAACCACGAGTCTGTTCCAGCTCCTGCACAGCCTGGAGACACAAATGCCCAGCAACAAGGGTGCAAAAAACTATCATTAGTAGGTCCTAAACACAGCAGTTTGGAAGTAGCATAGGAAAACACAAACCCTCTGATTGTAGGAAGCTAGGATGAAGTCCTATCACCCCAGGAGAAATCAAAAACCCTGTACTAATATCCCTGTTCTGAACAAGTTGCAGAGGTCTTCAGCTGTTCTAGTGATGTGTGGCCAAGTATGCCATTAATAGAGGGGGCATGACATCTCACTGAAGTCACATCTCCAGACTGAACATAACTAGGTGAGCATGTCATCTACAGTAAAACAGGATACAAGCATGACTGTGTATCAGGATATGTTTCTGGATGACACAGTCATGGAAATGACCACCTGTCAGCTGTGTACATTTTGGGAACATGGCACAAGGTCTTCATCAGCCAGGAAGACAAGTGACAGAACATCATACTGTGCGGTGTTATAGATAGCCTGCCTGTAGCATGACTGGGAAGGGCTATCCATACACAAAACCAGTACACTTCTAATTCAGCATGGGACCAGGTTTGTATCAAGTCAAGTGATGCCCCATTCAAATTAATTTTTAACCAATTTTTTAGTTCTTGGTAAACCTGAACTGCTGTTTTATGTAGAAGTGGTTATATTTTTGCTAGAGAGCAATTGTACCTTCTATCCTCCTTGTACTGATAATCCCAAAGCAAAATCTCATTAATGTATTCTGAAAATAGCTCACAGAGTTGCGGTTTCTGTCAGAGCGGCTGATTTTGCATTCCAGACTCGGTGAGCATCACACAAGCCAACGCAGGAGCTTGGCACAGCAGTACTCACAAGTTCCAAGATGATTTGCCTGTCAGGCACCTATTTAAATGGCATCACATCTGTGATAAGCAACTCTATCCTCGTTATCCTCTCTTAAAAGCCTATACCACTTACTGATTACTTCAAGAGGAGCGGATAAGGGCCCCATCATTTTACATTGCTTAATGCTTGCCATTACAAAAGACCGTCATGACATTTCATAAGAAACTTTCGTATATTCAGTCTTCTGGGAGGTGGGGTGGGTGGATTTTCAGCAGCAGCAAAACCTTTTGGCTGGAAAAATGGGATTCTTGTTAGGTTTTGGCTGATTAATTGTGAAAAAGTATATTGTCTCCCCCAAATCACCCTTTTCATCTTTGGGAAAAACTTGCTTCCTTGCCAACATCAGCTTTCTGAGGATGGGCTTTTGCTGTAGCAAAACTGCTCATCTCACTCCTCTTGGGATGTCCCAGTAGCTCTGCTGAAGCAATCAGTGATGAGAAGAGAAACAGGCCAGGGGCCTTCCCTCTCCCTGTACAATCAAACATTTTTCTCAGCTCAGGACACAGCAGCAGAGCATCTGGTCTTCTGGGGCACCGTGTTAACACCAGGATTCCCACTCCTCTCTTCAGCTCCTCACTCCCCACGCATGCCGTGGAGAACCCCTATCTCCAGAAAGTAAGTAAGGAGCAGGCTGAGCACGGCAATCCTGAATGTGTCCATTTCCCAGCCTGGAGAGGACAACTGGAGAACTGTTCAGTTGTCCAAACGTAACTGTCTTGTGCTATTTCAGATGTCCGCCTCTCTCCTGCAAATTTCTGTCAGAATGAAGGAAAAGCAGGAGACCCACAACCTTCTGGAGAGGTGGCTGGAGAGTAAATGGGGTTCTCTAGAGTATTTAATACAGCATCAGATGTCTACAATTAGAGAACAGATTCAAACCCTCCTCTTCATCTCCACTTTCACACATTTAAATGTAGTTGTCTACAGTACAAGTATCTTGAGGTGGAGTAGGTGTCTCAGCTCCTATTACTGTCACTGGGGAGCCAGTTAGTACCATTCATTAGAACCTGGAGAGCTGTGAATGCACCAGATGTGCTCGTTTTAGGGGAGCCGTGTACACCCCATTGACTACCGTGGCAGGATAGGTAAGTGGCTCATGTGTAGACAGCTATTCTAGCAGCACCTAAGCTTAGGTGTCTGGGTCTGGAGCTGAGTCCCATCCTCTACGTCCCTGCCTGGGATTCAAGTCCTTCTCACAATGGCAGCAGGTTGCTATAGTTACATATAATTTGTTCTTTATCATTTTCCACTATATGGAAAAAAAAATGGGGAATGACATTAAAAAAAAAACATGCAAAAACTTTACGCTAAGAAACAAGATTCAAATTGTGAAGTCAGACCCTTGAAAATTGTGCTGTATGTAGTTACACCCGCAACACCTAATTCAGTCATCTTGTGAATATATTGCAATTTTATAGATTTTACAGCATTAC
Organism: Ibidorhyncha struthersii; assembly: GCA_013398815.1. Classification (NCBI taxonomy): domain Eukaryota; kingdom Metazoa; phylum Chordata; class Aves; order Charadriiformes; family Charadriidae; genus Ibidorhyncha; species Ibidorhyncha struthersii. The sequence goes on from VZSZ01004221.1 coordinate 169,234, forward strand.
ATTTTTTTTCATATCCACCTCTCTCTTCATTTTGCATTTCAAATTACTTTTTCCCAATGTTTAATGATACATTATTAATATAAATATAGCAATACAAATATATTACAAATATTGCTGTATGGAAGCTATATTTTTTTAGGTTGCACAGTCAAGAACTTGAAAGTTAGGAAATGCCATATGTACTCACTGCAAGCACAGTGAGATACATTCTCTGTCCCAGAAATCCTATGAATCAAATTAACACAAGATGAACCATCTGCTACAGGGGTAGGATGGGAAGGCAAAAATAATAGTGACCAGAACAAGTTACATAAACTAGATATGAGCACTAAGAGAAAATGAGTGATTGCCTTTATTTTCTTCTAAGTGGTTTCAGGAGACCTCTTGGCCCTGGTGCTGTTGACATTCCTGGAATAATATTCTGCATATTGTCCATATCCCTGGATCTTCTGAAATAGCATCAGCAGAAACTGTGTGCCTGTGGGGACTCAGACATCCCTTCCTCAAATACCTGTTGACAGACACATTCCTGGTGTTAGGAATTTACAGTATTAAGTGGGAGTTCCTCTAGCTGCAAGTAAAAGGGGATGTTTCATGTTACAGAACGTGCCTCCAGGCTCCAGTGTAAGGGTAGCCCGCCCTGAGCCCACTGCGCCAAAAAGCCAGTGCCCTGCAGTGCAGATCCTGCCACGCGTGGCCTCACATCACTGTGAGCTGGCATGTGCTCGGACTAGTCTTCTTTGCAATGACTTCATTTTGAGTGTTATTTGCAGGGACAGATCTCTGAGCGTGGGTGTGTGCACACCACAGTGAACATTGTATGCAGAGTTGTGATCGCAGTCTTTGGGTCTTTGTGTGTAAGTACTTCCTGCTGTCTCCAGTGACAAAGGATGACATTGACACTGCCTAGGACTCCACATGGGATATTTTAGACGTTGAGGACAGAGAAAAGAGGATATAAAATAGGATTAGGTTCTCAATCCTTTCTCCTTACCAGTTGTTCCACCAGAAAATTACCTCTAACACAACTCCTGATCTCTTTGTGATGTCTATATTTTTATGCTCCTGCACAAACATCTTGACAACGGGAATGTATAAACAGACAGGAACGTGATTTCCTCTCCCTCTTGCTAGACCGGATGAAAGCCACACTTTTGCCCCAAATGCATCTTTCTCCAGCAGGCTCTGTAGAGCATCCCAAGCTGCTTTGTGCTACAGGTTTCTGATGAAGGTACTAGAGGAAAAGTAGACTACTGGGAATGCTGGAGAAGTCTTTCAAAAAACTGTCTGAATTACTGGTTCATCTATCTATCTACTAATCAGATCCGTGTCTTTACTGTGGGACCTAGGGGTATTTCCCAGCTTCTGGATCTGTGGGTGCTGTCTTCCCACTTCCAGACCTGGGGCTGAGTCAAGACTTGGATATGCACCAGCCTCCTGCCCCCACACCCCAGATTCCAAGAGCCTGCATGAGCTGGCGAGAGAAGAGCAGTGACGTGCTTTGCCTGCTTTTCTAACTGAAAGAAGAGGAGAGCGGGTCTGCAGGGCTCGCCACAGTGCCAGCGTGGCCTATGCTGCCTTAGCAGTACCCAGTCATGAGCACTTCATACTCCGCTGCAATCTGTTCTCAGTTTCTGGTGCATCAGATGATTCATAACGCAGGAAGAAGAATAACTAGATATAAACAGCAACTCTCGCCACGCTCCTATTAATCATCTCAGAGTATTATTGTCCCACCGCATTCCTCCCACTAGCTGATACCCCTCCAGAGTGTTCATGTCCCATAGCAAAGGGTGGCTAAACACGCGTGAAGCCGTGCCCGTGCGCATTTGCAGTTCTCCCCATAACCAGCGATTCTCCCTTTGTTCCTCCTGGAATCTCAGCAATCCACTCCCCACCCACACACCCGCCATCTGCTTCAGGCTTTTTGGTGCTGTCGCTTGTACCCGTGTGAGAACAACTGCACACAGGTCATCCTCAGAAACATGTCAAATGTTGCATTCTTTCTGGTCTAGAAGGAGGAACTGTGGGAAGGATATGGAGATCTCCCCTTTCCTGGTTTCTGAGAGTTCTGAAAAAAAAATTTTTTCTGTAATGATCACAGCACAGAAATGATCTGGCTTACAAAATGCTCCTCTTCTTCCTTCCTACACACGCTTCAAAACACACCCCTTGCCCTGATCTTTCTTTGGAGAATGCAGTCTATTGTTAGTACCCTTTGCTATTGTTAGCAGGGATTGTTATAGTGTTTCCTAAGTTTCCTTGTTCCAGTAGATGGAAAAAATACACCACTTCTCTGACCTTTTGAACTGCTCACTTTTCTTAGCTATCGGCATAAATCAATGTGCAATATGTAAAAAGAGTGGGAGAATATACATGAGTGTTGGTCTGTGAAAGTGGGGTCAAGTGGGTGAGAGAAAGAAGTGGTATGACTATAGATGTATGGATTTAGCTTCTTTAGGCTGTTTCCTATATGTAGTCCACCCTGTTTCTTGGTCTCCACAAGACCAGGCAGGTCCCTACACAGTGCCATTAGCACTAGAAGGTTCTCTGGAAGCTTTAATTATGCTAATGACTTCAACCCAAGCTACCAAACGGATAGGTCGTTTCTGTGACTGGGTGATTTTTCTCTAACTTAATCCATGCTACTTTTAAAACCATCCGTAATGTAAATCCTGACTGCTGTAAGCAATGCTATTTGATTTCAAAATGTCATTGGTTTAATGTGGGAATTTTCTGTGTTTGGCACAAAAGTGGAGAAAGACATCTTCTCCCTGCAGGTGTGTTGGAGCTCACCTGTGGTACTTTCCATTTCATCGGTCACTAGGAAACGGCACATTTCCACATAGCAAAAGGCTACGTAGTTGTCACTGATGAAACAAAATGGGGAGGGGGGGGGAGGAGGGAGGGAGAAATTACTTTCTTTTTAAACACGTGTACCAGTTCAACCAGCTAAAATTGCTTTTGAAAAAATTTTGGTACAATTCCTTCCTCCTGGGGCTAAGTTAGAGGGATTGCTAAGAGAATGAGCCTGTAAGTTCAGAACTGAAATCACAAATTGAATAAAATATCTCCTGAAGACTTCACAATGGAAATATTGTCCCTATGAGTGTTAACAACATATTTGCCATTGCTTTCTATCCAGGCCAAAGAAAAGGGGGGAAAAAAAGAGGGAGTGAGAATAGAAGGCTAAACACTTTTGTATAATGCAATGTTTTGATTTCTCTCCTAGCTGCCAACAAAAGCAACACTTTGAATTTTGGCTGATAATTCAACTGGGAGAATTTCAAAGCAGTTTGCAGATTAGCAGAAGAACAACTGTAACATGGATAGTAACAGAGACTAAGCAAAACAACAGAAGGAGAAAATGCAAGATCTCCATAAGAAAACACTGTGCATCTTGCTGGCAATGAGTTAAGTCTCTTAAGTACAACACTCCACCCCTTACCTGTGTAGTCACCACTCCCAAGAAACACAAGCTTCAGGAAAGTGAAACAAGATGTGAACTGGGCACATCATTTATATCCCATCTTGGTAGTGATGCTTGGAAGCGGAGCTTTCTGTGAGCTCTGAACTTACATTGCAAAGCATCAAAGCGTTTTGTTACCCTTTTGTGGTGCCTCCTCATTATACACTTGTGACACCTTGTATGTATTTTGAGAACAGCCTTCTGTATTTATTCATTTATGCGTATATTTTTTGCTTACGTCATCCTCATCCTTGATCATCTCTATCTCCAGCACCCAAAATAAGATCACCATTGGATGATATGGATAATGTCCCCATGGCTCCCTGGCCAGAAGTCTTCAGATGCAACAGTTTGTGAGAAATTTTTCTGTAGAAATGCTCTATCCTGTATGGGAGGGAAGGAGGGATGAAAGATAATACAGTACATTTCCTCTTTTGTTGCTTTTACAACCCCTTGATCATCACTTAAGATAAGTTTTTTTTTTTCCCTTTAGATAAGTTGGCAAATGTGCAGAAACAAAGATGCATTTATCATAAACCTGGAGATGCTAGAAACATGAGGGACTTAGTGGTCCCTAAGACTATCTCTTGAGGCAGCATTCCTAAAAATCCATTATTCTTTCCAGGTCTTTGTAACAGCTAGGGAATCTTCTGCTCTACCTTAAAAAAAGCTCGGTGATATTTCTTCTACTTTCCTTTCTAGAGGTAAAAGAGGCAATAGGAGACCGAGGCTGTTTTCAGCTCATGCCTAATATGGGAAAAATCAGAAGGCTCCAGAGGTTTCACCAGAGCAGTTTTCTCTCAGCTCTAATCAGTACGAATGAAGGAAGAAGACATGGCTTTGCCATAGCCTGCTGGGTCCATCGTTTTTCTTTGTTAGCAAACTACAGTATCTGTGTTCATAGCACAAGAACGCAGCCAGCAAATCCTAGACATACCATATATTTCATGGGTTTAGCAACCCATAAAAGTTGAGAGTAGCATCTGATTTATCTCAGCAAATGGCTCCAGCTGTTCTCAGGAACATATTTTTTTAATCAAAGGAGGTGTTCCCTAAATTAAGTCTCGATTTGAATCTCCTTGCCCAGGGATATATTTACAGAACTATTTGTAAAATATTATCTACTTCGGAAAAGCATTTTGAATGCTTTGTTATTGCAGTGTGGTGGGACTTTCCTGTAATCATTGTTTCTTCCCAAAGGAAACTAACATGATGATAGGTAATTGCCGGATTACCAAACGGCGCACACGCTCATTTTCTGGGCTAAGCAAGTTATTAGAGTTTCATAAATGCTCAGCTACATACATTATTCTACCATACTAACCTATTATTAAAGAGACCACTGAGGAGAGGACGAATGACCCATAGAGAATATTTACTTTCCTGAATGATGTGGTGTTTTACTTGCTTGCTGTGTGTGTTGTTGCTCCTTTCAGGTGTGAATGCAATGGATGCCCGGCCCCCATGTCCCACAGTATATTGATAAGGGGATAATGGCAAGTTATGATGTTATACAAATACTTGAAGTTCAGCTTGGCCTGCTTTTAAATAGTGAGTTCAACCTTTACTCGTCTGCAACCATCCAGCACGGCTGTTTTATGATCGCTCCCTGCTCACCAACTTTCCTTTTTGTCCCTGAAGCCTAAATCCTGATATGACAAAGAGATGAAAAATCTTCAGGCTGGTCTCCATCGGAAAAAAAGTCTATTGGTCTTCATGGGCCTTCATAAATCACTAGATGACCTTCTTTCTTCCAGAAAGGAAATCGAAGGAGGAGTATGACAAATACATATTTTTGATTGGTTAGTACCTAATTTTAACTAGTAGGTGAATGTATTGGAAAGACAAGGCAGAGATTTTTTTAGAGTTTTTTTTTTTTTCGCAGTGGAAAATGCCGATTTGACAAAACTGAAATTTTTTGCTGGTACATATGTTTTTCATTAAATATTTGCAGAATATGTTGAAATATTCTGTTTTTACCTTTTTGGCACAACCTTTATGTTACACTGCTATTTTACATAAATGCAAAATGAAGTCTAATTAAGTACGTCCAAAGCAAACAATTTGTCCTTGATGTTTGAACATCTCCCTCCATGAAAAAAATCCATTACAGTCACTTCTACTTATGATTCAGAACAAAACCAAATTTTGGAGCCCTGGAGTCTTCCAGAGGATGGGATGTCTGGTTTCTGACTGCCCCTACTTTTGGTGCAGTCATGGGATAGACAGCAATGCTGATCAAGCCACAGAAACAGGACCGAAGGGATGCAGTACACGACATGACCTGAGGTCTCTGCTCTGTACAGCAGCATCCAAGTGCCACAAAAGCTGCATTTGGTAGCATCCCTGGAAAACTCCCTTTTACCCCACTCTAGTTGCTTTTTCTTTTCTAATTTATTCTGGGTTGTTTTTTTTTTTTCTTTTTCTCTTCCAGGGACTTGTTTTTACAGTCATGGTTTATTTTCTGTTGTCTCTTAAATGCTCCAGTGAGCGTAATATTCTCTGTTGGCAGTCCATATGTAGGTTAGAGAATAAGGAGGAATGCTTTGCCCTTGCCTGGAGGTGGGTAAACTGCCTAAAATTTCTTCACAGGAGACATATTCAAATCCCCACAGGAAGGTGGAAACATGGATGATATAAGACTAGCCTATTTCATGGTTTATAACTTTTATCAGTATGTAAATGAAAGACAGCGAGTGGTTCTTTCAAATGTTCACCGTAGAAGTGTTCATTTGGTCACATTATGAGAAAATAAGCAATGAAAGAGATGGGGACATGGTAGAGAGAGTCAGGGACAGGGATGTGACTAGCATACGATCTGAGTCGTCTTAACCTTTACTCAGGGCTGTGTTGCAGACTTACTTTTTGCCCTGAGAAAAGTCATTTGCACGTGTTTTCCAAGCAGCCATTAACTTCAGGAGCCCAAATTGAAACACTGTGAGAGGGACTCCTCTCACCGCAGATGTCTGTATGTGGGGTGATCACGCATACCCTATGTATGGCTAGGAGAAAGCAACAGCTGGCTCTAAGACATGTTACCTTTGGACCGCTTTGGATATCCACATCAGGATTTAATGTGTCTCCCTCAGAAATGCGTGTTTCTATCCCCAGCCTACAAGGGAAGCCGGCACGGCTAACTCACGCCCGAGCATCAGCAGTGTAGATGTCTGAAGTCAGGTGAGAGGTGTCTGCCCTGTGGCATCTTGTGTGATGTAGCTGCTGAGTGGTTGCAAACCCCACTAACCTGAGATGACACCCATATAGTGGGTATTTTGGAAGCAAAACCATTTTCTTCTGATCCAGTACATGGATCTTGCAAAAAATTTCAATCTGACAGCCTGGCATTTTTTTTCCTGAGGGTAAAAATCCTCTCAGGATCATGCTGTTTCTGCTTCATTATTCTTAAGGCTCAGGGCAAAAGAAAAAAAACAAAGTGAGAAAGATGCGATTATGAAAGCACAGATACAGTTAAGGGCCTAAACTATTGTGCGATTCCTTTCAGACTTTCACGACTGCTTAAGCAAAAATTGCCTTGTTTTCAGAATTACAGCAGGGGTCAGGTAAGATCACCTTCTTGTGCATTTTACTAATGGAGATGTTCAGCCTGGCAGTTTCCGTGCCTTCCCACTTGCGATTTCTTGTATTTATGCAGAGCCGTAAAACTGCTACAGGTCTCAAATAAGGAACAAGGATTCCTAAAAATTATAAGGTGTCAGAGCAGAGAAACAGAAAACAGAGAAAACTCAGAGAACACTCCCTACCCATTCTATCTGTCTTTCCTGTGAATTACTAGAGAAGGATAAAAATCTTGAAAAGATTAAACAGAAACTTCTTAGCTTTCAAATAGCAATCCAGTGTACTAATGTGCATCCCAGGCCAAATTCAGCCCTCATGTAAGTGACTGGAACACTCATGAAGTCAGGAAATTCATGGAGCCAGGCTTATGCCTAAATTTGGCTTCCTATGTTATATGGGGGAGCTCATATATATTTTTTCCTTGGAGTGAAAATACAGTTCTCAACCAGGATGTGATACGTCCCTTCAAAAATAATATACAAATTCCCTGTGATAGAAGCTCAGCTACGCCAAATAGAGCTTTATGCAGCACTCAAAAGCAAAAGCATAAAGAACTGCTACAGCCCTAATACAAGCTGGGATGAAAATGATGTGTATCTGACTTCTGGTTTGAATTCCGCAGGCTTCTCTATTCTAAAAGAACAAACGGATCTTGCTTCCCCAAGCATATGGCAGCAACACATGTAATTTACATCCCATATGGGGTCTCTTTCAGGCAACGGTCAGAAAACTACAAAAAGTCACAAGAAATTGCATTAGATCCCCATTATACAGTGCAGGCGCTTAGCGTTCCCCTTTGTAGCACTGTCCATAGCTCCAGGACAGATGCTTTCAATACAATTGGTGTTTGTGCTGCATTAGCACCTGGAAGTTGGGGAGCACTGCAACGCCTCTGCCATCATGCTGTGAAAAATGTAGGATTCCTTCAGACGGCCGTGATCTAATTTAGCAGCGGATGAAACCAGTTGACGTGGCACATAATGAGAAAGCATGGGACAGGAAAAACAGTGCTGTATGGTTATTACATAGCATATTTTATCGGTGGGTCTCAAAGCGCTTGGTAAAACAGGGTAAGCAAAATTATTGCTGTTTCAAAGATGGGGAAACTGAGGCACAAGCAGGTGACTTTTTGGAGCGTGCCAAAGCAGTGGCAGAGCTGGCATCAAAGCCAGGCTCCTAAGTCACAGTCCAGCTCTTTACACACCTACTCACACTGCCTCCTCCTCATGTACTACGGTCCTGTTTAAATAGATCACACAATATCTCTGAATAGTTCAGTCACATACTGTCCTGGTTTGAGGTAAAACGGGACCAATTCTGTTCAGTAACTCTGCTTCTTAGCTGGGTCTCTTCTAACTACTAAAACTAACAACATGCTGTGCAGACACTGTTTGCTCTCGGAGCGTTTAGACCTATGTCTATAGCTGATGCCCAGGCATGGCATGCAGAGAGGCTCTTGCTTATACTTATTGCTCTAACACCCAAGGGCAGATAACTTTGGTACTTGCCCCATTGGAGGGTTGGAAGCGGAAAAGCGTAGTGGGGTCCCACCTGCGGATAGGAGCAGACAGGACAGGTGACCCAAAACTGACCAACAGGGGATTCCATCCCATCTGCATCATGCTCAGAATAAAAGCTGAGGGATCAAAGGGTCAGCTCTCTTTTTTCAATGGCCAGTGTCCAAGGAGGACTCTGTCTATTTGCCTTTTATCCCAATCTGTGCATTTCCAGATCCGGAAACCAGTTCCTGTTTGTCACTGAGCCCAGTATGGGACTTCCCCAGTGCCAGCCGGTGTCGTGATTGTCATCCTGAGAGCCTGATAGGGTTTTGTATATATTTCATTATTTTCTTTTTATTTTACTGTTAATATTTCATTAAAATAGTTTAGTTCCTTCTAAACTCATAAGTCTCTTTTTCCCTCCTCTGCCTTTCTCTTTGGAGAGGTAGGGGGTAGTATCTGTCACTCACTCGGTGGCCGGTTCAGCCTAAACCATGACACATATATGTACATGTGTGGGAAAAAAACCACACCGAATAGGCCTTTTTATTACCTTGGCCACCTGCACAATCATGCTTAATTGGCAGTGTTGTGTAGGTAACACGATAAAAATGCCTAGCAAAATGATCAGATGAAGGTTTTAAAGACTAGTATCAGAAGAGCCTTCCTTCCACGATGAAGAAAGCATGCGTATACTCAGTGGGAAACTAGCTATCCAGGCAAATGAGGTTAGAATTTCTGGCATAGCAGAGGATGCAAATCAACAAGGCATTAAAGCAAATAAACAGATCGAAGCCTGGAAAGGGAACAAAGAATATTTGTGCTTAATGTAATTATAAGGAAGACAGCAGTGGAAAGGGATAAAACAGTAAAGGAAATCGCTTTATCAGTGCACATGCATTAGGTTTAAGTGGTTTTGATACTAGGAAGGCCGAGAGGAGGAAGGATTCATGAATTTCCATCACAGTGGACTATTACGAACACCATGTTGTGCACAGCAAGTAACTCAGGCTGTGGGAATTCACCTTAGAGTGGACCTGAAAGACAAGGAGAATGGTCAATGACTGGTGTCGACTAATGGAAGGGGAGTAAGATGCACAGGATATCAAAGTTTTAGCCTAATAACATGATTTCCAGGTTAATGACTTGCTCTTAGAAGCACATAAGAGTATGTAGTTGGGATTCAGAGAAGATGACAAGTTAAAACCTGGGTAGATTTAGATCAGATATTAGGAAGAAATTCTTTACTCAGAGTGGTGAGGCACTGGAACAGATTGCCCAGGGAAGCTGCGGATTCCCCATGCCTGGAAGTGTTCAAGGCCAGGCTGGATGGGGCTTTGAGCAGCCTGGTCTGGTGGGAGGTGTCCCTGCCCATGGCAGGGGGCTTGGAACTAGATGGTTTTTAAGGTCCCTTCCAACTCTAACGATTGTATGATGATTCTATGAATGTACTATGAATTCTACCACAGCATGTCACATAGCCGGTCTCCAGTCGGTAATTTGCCTGCTGTGGTGTGGTTGTACTGAACACAAGGCTGACCAAGGGCAGTCTGGGCACAAGGCCATGCACGTAGGCTGCTGTCTTTGAAAGGAAGCATAGAGAGAGGAAAGGGCCTGTAATATTGGGCCCCTTAGCAAGAATTTGCAAAAGCATCTGGAGAACTTAGGCTGGACAGGAACATGGCATCGATCTGCTCTGCCCAATGCAACCCTCTGAAGTTCCTACAGTCATTAATCTGATTTTTTTTCTTTCACCTCTTCTAGTTATCCTGGCTGTTTTTATTGAGACTGTATATTAAGTCACTCTAAGCTTCACCTTCAAGTTTGCATGCAGCAAGTTTTTGATGTATGTTTTTAATAAATTGTCCTGAGTTCACTCAGGCAACAACTTCCCTAGTGCCGAACACCCACGCGCATCCTGCCATCTGCAGGAGGCTGTCCATTTACCCCAGCCAGCCAGGTCAAGCCACAGTCAAAGCCTCATTCCTGGGCAGCTCACACTGGGCTGTAAAACTGATAATGACACGAGGACAGCAAGCCTAGTGCTCAGACACAGTAATTGCTCAACAGCCCATGAGAGAAATATTCATAATACGTAGTAAGCAGCCAGCACGGGGAGACCAGAGAGTCCAGAAAGACAAACATATTGTTCTCCAATGGAGACCTCTAGATGACTTCTCTCTGCCTTAGTCTAGACTGGAATTAACCTTATGAATTCAGGTAATTATTCTCTGTCCTGAGTCTTGTGTGAATGGCTTTAGAGATCCTTCTCCCCGCTGTCTCCAGCAACAGCAGTCTACAAGGACATTTCAGATCTTAATTGAAAGGGAAATGTTTGCTAAAGGTCAGTTCAAGTGGAAGAAAAACCCCTTTCATTGTGGCTGGGGGGAGAGAAGAGCAAACGAGTATCTCAAGGGAGGCATGGAGAGCCTTTGTGATTTATTTGTTTGGAGGCAGGTGGGAACCAGTGAATTTTCCCCTGCTTATTTATTTTTGCCTGGCTTTTACAAACTCAACCCATTTCTAGCAAAGACATACATCATCTCAGCACTTATGCAGCAGTTCTAAAGGCTGTCTTTTTTTTTCCTGAATTTGTGCACACACATGGCAGATCACACTGTTTATAACTTTGTGCAGATTAGTGCACAGGAATGTTTAAATAAATTGCTGGAGCATCTCATGGCACTTGCTGATGACCACCAACCACTTTGGATGCAAAATGGCATTCAGAAACCAGGTGGGCTCCCCTCTTGGATTTCGCTTGTGATCACAATGCCAATGCTGATGCAAAGACTGAAGTTTAAGAAAAAGGAGGATGGGAAATTACAAAGGAGATGCTGAAGACCTCCTGATGGCTCGAGGCAGGTGCAGGAAATAGATCATGAAGGATTTTAGCAAGGTCTTCTGCCAAACTGGGCATCTACCTCTTTGCTGTGAAGACATTTCTCTATAGACCCAGACAACTCCAACAGCTCTCTTTCTCTTCCAAGGTTTTCCATCTCAGATAAATGTAGGATCACTTCTCTCTTATTTTTGTGGTTACAGACAATATATGACATAAATGGAGCAACGCATTGTATTCATTATTTAAGGGTTTGGGCTTTTGCCTTAAAAAAATCTCTCATTTGAGGCCTTTGTTCCACACTGTATTACACTCCTGGGTCCTGGGAAGCTGAGAGATGGGAATGGGCAGAGGAGGAACAGTCAGTTCATTTCACAGACAATTTTGATAATTCTGGCTGTGCTGAGATTCTCTGATAAATAGAAAGAAGATCCTGGCTACAGTGTGCTGACAAGCACCTCAGTGCCAAACACTGGAGATGGCTCTAGGATGGCCAGACCAGGAGCCCAGGGTGTTGGGCAGCCATGGCCTCGGATGCCTGGGAAGGAGGATCCCCAAAGTTTGGAGGCGCTCAACTCTCTGTCCCTTCACCACGTAAACATCTGGCTTAAAGGACACATACTCTCTTCAGCAACCTGCTAAAGAAACCTCAGAGAGAAGGAAAACATTACCTAAAGAAAGACTGAGCACTGTCATGAAATATTGAGTTGGCAAAGTGTTTCAATACTGAGAGTAACAACTGTAGCTGAAAAAACTACCACCAGTTTTTGCAGAGGTTTTGTGGTTAAGCATGTCCTCTTGCTTAAGCATGTCCCGTGTTTGCTTCTGCAGACAGCCACCGTAATACACATTCTCTGTCTTCATCACGGTATTAGGCAACCAGGCATCTCTGTGAAAAATGGCTCTCCGTCAACCCCTTGGAAAAGAGGACTGCTTCAAGGAAAGGCATTCGCTACCTCTTTTGGAGACAGTCTGGACACTGAGGACGCAAAGGCTAATCCAGTTAAGCCGTGTAAGGTCAATATTCTGCTGACTACCTTCTGGGGCTACCTAGGCTTTGGCATAACAACCCTGACATGCTGCCAGCTACAAGGGCCTTCTTTATTTTTCGTAATAGCCTTTGACACCTGTTTTACACAGGCAGTAGTAATCTGGAGACCGGAGAAAAGCCATCGTGGTCCTGAGCATTAGCAGCAGGCTCAGCACTGGGAAAAACAGCTTTATCCCATTGCAAAATGGGGCAAGTCCTAAAAGTTACAGGTGAAGCAACTGCCCTGGCTAACTAGCAACGATCTCACAGGTCCACCTGTGTGGAGGGAAGCTCCCATAGTCATCTACATGGAAATAGTGGTGTTATGTCTAGCTGCTGAGGCGGAAATAAGAGATGGGTGACTTTCTGATGTAGCAGTCAGAGCTGAAAACTTCAAACTGGCAATAACTGACTGCTCCCTCAATTCAGAATCCATTCTGTCTTTATATATGTCTGGTTCAGTTTGGTCTCACTGCCCTCTCAGAGCATCTGAAAAGCTTTTCCTTGGCAGAATCAGTTATTATCCTGCTATCCGGTTATCCTGTGGATGCCTAAAAGCAATGTGTGCATGGTCACTACAATACAGTCTTTCAGAGGAATTTATTTAACACGTTTTCCTGAGCCCTTAATTGCAGTCTTGTAAATCCTAGTTACTAACCCTGGCCAAATCAACTGTATTGCTGGAAGAATAACAATAATCTCCTAGTTTCCTTTTCCCAGGAAGGCAACTAGTGAAACAGATAGTTCTGCTGTACTGCAACTTCCTATAGCTGTTTTTGATTGCATTCTCCTCCCTAGTGCTACAATAAGAATTAAACTCCCGTCTCTGGTGCAGTTTTCAGATGTTCTCCTGCTGTGAAGTGATGCTCTGAAATGCCCAGTGATTCACAGCTTTGATATTTCATGTCTAATGGAATTATTTCTGGATGGAATTGTTACCTTTCCTGAGAGAGAGGGACTCATAAAGCTGCTAGGAGACAAATTATATGCGTCTATCCTTGTCTCTTCCACAGCGCTTCTCAAAATCAAATTACTTGGCTACACTTTTAAAAATTTCTCCTATTGCATGAATATGCTAGTAATTTAATGTAAAACGTGGGGCATTGTAATTACACAAAACATGGGAAATTCAGGGTTAGAAATGGCTTTAAGAAAGACCCGATGGTGTCATAGGACAGAAAAATAAGAGAGGGAAATCTGAAAGCTCTCTCTTCTTCCTTTGTAGATCATACCATCAGTAACTCTGCATTATAGGTTTATATGCCTGTAAGGCATATGTATAGATCACCACATGAGGTGTGTTCTATAATTGCTGGATTGGGATTAAGGCATATTATTGCTTGATGTCAGTTGGAGTTTAAACTGCTTTGAAACTCCCCCATGTTTCCCACCCCTGCTCCCTTCGGAGGTGGCTGTGCCCCAGAGGAGTCCCCAGGGCTGCCCCACCGCAGGGGAATCCCCCTGGAGAAGTGCATGTGTCATTCTAGCGTCCTCGGATATCCCCCAAAACTGCTCTGGGATTTAAGTCAGAAATCGGAGCTGCCGAGAGGGGCTTGAAAGCCTGCTGGTGACTCATGCTGGGATTCGGTGCCACGGGGAGACATTTCTTTTCAATTAGTTAAATTCCCAAAGTAAGCAAACATCCTTCAAATTATATCAATTACGAAATGTTCTAGTCTGCCTGGGGAAAGCGCAAGGCACCATCCGTGGGGCGCTTGGGGTGCCTCGCACCAGCAGGTTTGCAGGATGGGTGCAAACCTCCCCCTGCTGAGGCTGCGGTGGTGTGGGAGCTCAGCGCCACAGCACTGGACAGGGGGTCCCGGGCAGCCCGGCCCCCCGGCAGCGCCGCAGGGTGCAGGGCACGTATTGGCGCATTGATGGGGCAGCACGAGCTGCTCTTGAGCAGAGCGTTTTGCAGAAAACAGCAATGACTCTGCTCCGGCTGAAGCTCTTCCGTGGGGAGAACTTGCCCCAGGCATGCCGGAGAGCCTCCCAGGCGATCGGAGGGATGCAGATCCCATCCTTACGCCACCTGCGAGCATCTAAGCTGGGTCACCTACAGCCCTGTGGGGACACCTAAGCCAAAGGCTGTTGTGCAGCTGCTTCTACTTGGACTCAGTAGTGTAATTTCTTTGTGTGCACGCTGGAGTGTCTCTTGTTTCAGGTTCTCCCAGGTTTTCTTGCTTTGTCACTCAAGTAGGAGCAACAGCTGGCCATGAGAACTGTCTCTGTAGGAGAACCCAGGGAGCAGTGACTGGTCAGTTGGCTGGCATAACCCTTTAGCACAGTAAACACCCAGGCCACATTCTGCTGGACAACAGCCTAGGAAACAGGCTGGGAAAGGCTATGGCCTCCGTTTCATGCCACAAACAGAATCTGTTTTTTTCCAGACAGCTTTCTGCGCTGGGTGGGCCACCCCAAAATAGGTGTTTTAACATCACTGAGTTGGTGTTGCTGTGATCAGCCTGGTCTTTACCCAACGGGTGCCCCACGCTGGGGCACGCAGAGGAGTTGTGGATCCCATGTGGACCCCCATACCTAGGGGTGTGGGGGTCTTCCCACCACCCAGGCCTGGGACAGCAAACTGACTGCACACCCTACCCCATACGCCCTGCTTCCCACTGGTGGAGAATCGGGGCATGAGAAGCCATGGCATGCTCTTCCATGTCCACTAGTCCAAATTGTCCAGGAGCGGGATCGTGGCGTGTCCCGTGGAGAACATCCACCTCACATTCAGCCAGCTGGTGAGCGTTTCAGCCAAGGATGCTGGAGGGGACAGAAATCAGTCTGGTGCGGCACCATTGAACTTGCTGGCTATGAGCTGTGAAGTCCCATAACCTGTGTGAGTAGTTTAGCTTTCTCCCTCCAATGAACATTATTTTGTGCTAAAATCACTCAGCGTGACCCGTGTCTGCCCTGCCCGCTCCTCGGTACTCTTCTCCAGCAATCACTGCTGTTCCTCGCAGTTGGACTGAAGTCTTGGCTAAACGAAGTAACTTTGATCAGCAAAGTTTGCAATTTTGATGCTCGTCCCTCTTTCTAGATATATTATGCTTGTGTTGGAGCCTGCTTTGCACGGGCGCCAATCCCCTTAAAACAGGCCCATTAGAGAGTCGCAGAATTCAATAGTTCTCTAACACGTAACACAAACCACAAGGAGCTTTCCAAGGGATTTGGCAGGGTCAGGCAATGCTTTGACTGTGATTGTGAAAGATCTGCTGTCTGAATGGAGTCACCTCGGATTGCTTGCCCCTTGAGGAAAATCCTCTCCAGGCATACGCATGGAAGGGATCATCAGCTTTTAGAGAGGCCACAAAGGTTTGGGATTTCTTCAAAGAGTTGGTAACAAGATTGTGTAAGAATCAAATAGCCTTGCAAATAGCTGTATCCCGTTAGTCATGACAGCAAATACTGGGCTGAATAAAGCGTTTATTGCGGCTTATGAAGTGTCTCTGTACACATAACCTTGGGCAAGACCCAGAAATTCTGGGCTCTGCATTTGAAAGGCAGCTGGTTAAATAGCCGTGGCAAAATAATCAGAAAAGCACTGTTTATTTGCTCAATACATTAACCAAGTGATTAACTAAGTAATGGGAGACCCAAAAGAAAGAAGAAACCTTTCCCTTTGTGTGCAATCTGTTTTTCAGACTTTCCACCAGTATTACACATTCCTGGAAAACAAAACTAAGCTCAATATACTTCAGCTCAGCCATGAAAGTTCTCGCCAGACTGAACGATCTGTTCAATCAGTTCGGTACATCACTCAGACCTTCATGCCGCTCCTCCTCCCTCTCTCACAGAATTTGAAAGGCAGCAAAAAAATTTTGGTTAACTTACTGGCCTGTCTTATGAGGGGGAAACATTAATTCAGGAGTTCTGGAGGACTTCACACAACCAAAACTGGGGGCCTCCTTGCTATTTAATTCATCTAATTATCCTTGTTTTTCCCTTTTAGCAACTCAGCTTCTCACAGGAGACTGCTTCTGCTACCAGACAATGAGTAAATCTGCTGTAGATTTTTTTTTCCAGTGTCATTCCTGATGTAAGCTGGTGCAAATAATATATTTAATTCTGTTTGAGAATTCTTACTTTTCTTTGTTCCCTCCTGATTGTCCAGGCTCCCCACTCAGTCCTTCCTAAGTTACTGTTCCTCGTAGTCTTAGAGATATTAATTATTTGTAAATTCTTTCTGCAGGCTTCTCACATGCTGTAGTTACTGTACTGTGTCTTAGCCTTGCAGGGAAAAAATGTTGTTCTTACACCTTGAGAAAATTATAGAGAAGCATTTTGCCCCCTTTTCTCTACGAAATCGCTGATTAATGTTAGATCACTTTCAGAAGATCACGTAAAGGTAACCAAAGAATCCCACCACTGCTGGTAATGGGCTGCAGAACAAGTGCTTACAGAGTGTGTAAACTGCTAATAGGCAATATTGCATTTCTAAATCGAGGTATAATGATCCTCTAAAAGACCATGAAGATACCGAGGGAGTGGATAGGGTGCTGAAGCACAAGACCTAGGGCCATTGGAGATGCTGTAGGATGTACTTGCTGGCCACCAGTTTCTGCCCTAAGTGCCCCATCAGTCCTGTGTCACATCTGCCACGTCTGTGCAGATGTCTCCGAGACCCTCAGCTGTCTAAAATGACATTAGAAGAGTAACCTCTGTGCCCCTGATCCTCCCCCAGTGCCTCAGCTGGGATCAGATTTACCTTGGTTCTATCAAAGCCAGATCTAGTACTGGTTTTGGAGCTGCAGATGGGCATTAGGCACCAAAGTTAGCATGCATATAGCCCCTTGGAACACACCACAACTGCAGTGCCTCTCTGTGTGTGAGGTCTGGACGCGGCCGAACACGCGGTAGCCCACAACCAGCCCCACGGTGCAGAGACACAGGGCAGGGGGGTCAGTCCTGCCTTTGCGCCTCTGGGCAGGTGATGGATCAGGCTGGCAGCTGCCCCTGTCGGTGTGTGGCCCTGGAGAGGGACCAGAACACAGCACTGCGGACACGTGAAGGTGAGATATCAGAGCAGGGGGTTATTAAATGAATCAGATGTGGGTAAGACTTGATAGACCCAAACTGCCCCCGGACCGTTCTCTAGGTCAGACTGAAGAGCAGGGCTTTTGGGGAAGGAAGGTCTAGGTTATCAGGAGCCAGGCAGGAGCTTCTCTGTAAAAAGACAGAGAAAACAATACCCTGTCCTTCAAGTGCACTCAGCAATGAAAACAGCACTTCTACTGATTAAAGCATAATAAATGTAATGAAAAGCACTGTAAGCTATTAGTGACTGCTACCTGTTATGCATTTGTTTTAAGCCCTTTGAATGCTGATAACTATTTTTCCCCCTAGAAAGTCTTTCTAAAGTATTGCCATTTCCTTTACTGCATTTGCAGTCATCACTTGTAAATTCAAGTAATGAATTCATGAGAAGTCTGGATGGCATAAGAATACTATCATCTTGCACGCTACCGCAGCCACCACCTGGCAATCCCGGGATGCTTAACCTGCACAAGTGGACTGAGCCTCGCAGTGCTGTTCTGCTGCGTGGGGAGGCAGAGAAAGTCCCTTCAGGCAGAACGGAAACCCTTCAGGGCACCATATTTCTGGGTCCCTGGGGCAGAAATGTACATTCCGATTTGGTACCAACCCAACGCCTCTAGGAGGTGTCAGATCTGCTCTGCACGCACCGTGCGGACAGCCTGCACATGTTCGGTAAATCTGCCCCGCCAGGATGTGTCTGGCTCCCAGCGCACAGCACACAAACTGGGTATTGCATGTGCAGGAACGTGCAGTACGTTCAGTGCTTCCGCACAATGGTCAGTCCCTCAGCAAGTGTCCACCCAGTACTTCTAAAAAGCATCAGAATAGCTGATGGCGTGAGCAGTTTGTGCAAGACACAGCAAGGACTATCATCCTTTGCCATATATGTTCACAGAGGAACAGAACCCTGTGAAATTACCCGCCCCTGGAAATGCTGGACTCCATTGCTCACGTGCTATGCAGCAGATCTATGCGTGTGTTTTAAAAATGTCAAGGAGATTCAGATGTCTGGCATCCTGCTCAGATTCCTGAGTATAAAAAGAGTCTGTGATAACCTAGATGCACGTTAGCTCTAATCAGAGCACAGCGAAGCAAAAGAGTAGCAGATAATTGTTGATCTGTTCACCGTGAAACAATTAACAAAACAGCTTTGTTGTTGTAAATCTGCCTGACTTCACTGGTAGTATGTTAATCAACACAATAAAACTGGTATTAATGTGTTTTTTATGAAAGGACTAGCACTAAAATCAGGTCCGTAAGGATATCTACAATTCTGAGGACTTGAGCAGCTCACTAGCTCCAAGAGGACCAACCATACTTTCAAGCATCTTCTGAACTGGAACCTAATTCCCAAAGCAGGACCCAATACAACCAGAAATATACGGTATTGCATTTTTCCTCCACACGTTGAATTGGGAAGTAAAACATTGATTTCTAGCACGTATGCTATTTCTCCATCATTGACGCAGCTAGATCTCTGCTGAAGTGGAAATGATCACTGAATTATTGAAACCCTTGTAAAGTTGTAATGGAAAATGTTAATTTTAACAAGAGACACACAAATGCCTGCAAAAACAATGACTCAATCATAAGTGGGTAGATAAACAAATGTATTTTTATTTTCGTTTCAGTGATCTGTGTGGCCCAGCATTGAACTCCAATTTTGAAAGGAATTAAATAATGTTTTGCAGCTGGTCAGAAAATGGAAACCCATTTGCAGAACTGTTAAAAAATCACAGACGTTGTTCCAGTATTACAGCAGGAAAAAAATCAGCATATTCTTGAAACTAATTAGCAACAACAAAGAAGGTGTTTTTTAATAGTACTCAAAAGCTTTACCTAATTTAAATGCACACATCCAGCCACCATAAAAACTACAAATGTCATGAGTCTGTTTACTACCAAGAAGGATTAGGTGAAACATACACGTTACAGCGCCAGACAAAATGCAGCAAATCCCTTCTGCAAAGGAGCCGTATACAGTTCCATCATATGGTGCCCCTCATGTTTGCTTACAAAAAAAAAAAGAAAAAGAAAACTTGCTTCTTTAGCCAAAATTCTGTTTAGGGAGTGAAGGTCTAGGGGAGATGGACAAAGAATGAACCGGTTCCTTCCAGCCATCTCTCTCTGCCACATCCATCTCTGCGGAAGCTGCTCTATTCCAATTCCGTAGCAATATCCTCCTGTGCCAGCCCACCGGAATGTCATGGAGAAACACCATGCTCACAAGGTCTCTATATTTTTGTTATCCAACAGGAGTGGGATTTGGAGGTTGGCTGGAGAACAGAAACAGGAGCCAGGGTGCCCAGGAAGCGCAGGCAACCAAGGCAAACAGCAAAGCACTGCTCCTTTGTGCATGCTCCCTGAGATCAGCCATTAAATGGACAGGTTTAGGGAGATGTTTATGTCTGTCATATTACACTATACAAGCTCCAGCACAGCTATGTGTAGACTATGCTATGCCTGTGATGCTGCTAGAGCCAATCATTAAAGTACAACCTTGGAAAATTTTCCGTGATGCTGATCACTAGAAAGGATAGCCAACTTGGAGCATCGAGATGAAAAGCAGCTTTTGCAATGGCGTTTATTGTCGTGAACATTTTCTCAAATGCAATGCGATATTATACAGCTAAATATACAATTTTATTAAAGAATCATTCATTCCCTTGATCCTTTCTGAAGAAGATCTATGTATTTGTGGACCAGAATATGCTGCCAATGAGGAATATTTTTCTCTTGGCAGGAATCCAAGCATCAAAATGTAGGCTTTTGTAGCTGTGGTGAGTAATCTGTCAGCAGGGAAACCATGACAGCCTAGAGGAGGAAGAAAAGAAAAAAATCCAATCACATTGGAAACAGATACTCCATAAAAATAAATAAGGGGAAAATATTTTCCAGCTCTAAAGTCTTGTGTTGAGAATTATTGCCCTGACAAAAACTGCACACTTAGATTTATTTGCTAGAATTTCTGATGATGAATCAGGAAAGGGCCGAAAATTAGTTAGGATGGTCTGTTTTATAGCTGATAGGTTTTCTCAGTGTGGACAAAATACATTAATGGACAGCCTAGGAGAAATGCAGACAAAGCATGTTTAGCCCACGTGCTGAAGCCTTTTTGGTGCGTTATATTGTATCCTCAGCTACTGGTAGGAGACGCTGTACATCCGCAAACAGCACATGGGCTTGCTTGTGGATTTCAGCAGCACTTCCATGAGCATCAGTGAGAGCCATACTAGAATAAGGACTTTGAAATTTATCCCAGTTTAGCTATACTTTCTGTGGTAAAACATGGAAAATCCTCACTGAGCTTAATAGTGTGTCGTCTACCTCTCCTGCCCTCCCCTAGCACCCCAACAAACCTAAGGTATGGCTGTGACATCCGAGTAACGGGAATGGTGGAGAAATAAACCACGGTGTTGCGGCAGCTCTGCCATCCTCCCCACGCCTGTGTACGTAACAAGCCCCATGCTTGCTTGGTTTTGACAAGGCATTACCTGCTTCACACCGGTGTGATTTCTCAGCAATGTCTGACTGCGAATTGCTATTTTGGCCCAGAACTGGATTTACAAGGGTTCTCTAGGGCTTGTGGCCTCTTTGCCTGCCCTTCCTTTCCCTGCAGCACTGCTCAGTGTGACAGGCAGTCCCAGGCGCGCGGTGGGGACTTCACACACAGCTGTGCAGCCCCTCGCTGCTACCCATGTCGTCGCTGCACTCAGCCCTGGCTGGAAGCACAGCTGAGCAAATAATTTGTTTTTCAGTTTGCTGTCTGAGCTGGAAGTGGTAGAAAATAATATATAAACAAGACCTATGCATTTGTTATTTCTATAGCTTGATAAAATACAAATATGACATTTTTCTTACCCCCCAAAAAATGTGCAGCTGGAACCCAAAGTAAAGGGTTTGTTTTCTTTTTTTTTTTTTTAAATATTTAAGGCAATTAGCAACATTGCGAAATTAAAATTAAAAAATATGAGCACTTTTCAGAATTTTAAGGCCAAAACTATGAACTTAACACAAATTTGTTAATAATTTTGACCATGTCCAAAATCTGAGTTTTTGGTAAATACAATACTCAACCACTTACTCACTTGGAACACATCTACAGTTCATCTGGGAGCTATGACGATGCCATTTCTGGGGTTTTTCCCCCTCTGAAAGTTTTCACTAGCTTTTGTCAACACGATGGTTCTAAAGCTGGCAATAAATAACAGGCTACTGAGATCTGGCAGTAATTTTCTGAAATTCTAGGAATGCTGAGAGGGGAGTTACAGTTTATGTTAAATGCCAAGTGTCCTCTCATGGTTCCCATGGATCACACAGTGTTACCCACACCATAACTTTTCAGGGTCCTTCAAAGCTTTGCTCTTGCAGCACTTTCTCAGGGAAAGTTCCCATTGGTGTCAGTGGCAGCTTTTCCTGAAAGAAAACTGCAGAATCTCTAGCTTTAAGTGTTTGGGAAATTGTAGTTTCTAAGACCAGTCCCTGGGACCTCAGCATTTAGCACGTTTTAAAACTGAGCAGCTGAGTTAATCATTAAACCCAGTGATCTAAATATCAAGAAATTATGGTTTATACTGTAGATTTCACTTATTGATAAAAACTGGGTCAAGCAACAGCAGATTATCATCAAAATAGGTCACATTTGTGTCCAGAAGTATTTGTGCTATGTATATATGTTGCCTATAGTCAAAATTGTGATGTGCTGAGGGGTGCATTTGAAACATATGTATTAACATTTACTATTTATTGAGGAACCAAGCTGAATCCAAGCCTGTAGTATAAAGCAGAACGGAAGCTGACCCTAACCTCTAACTACTGTTATCTTATTTTTTTACCATAATTGTCCATTTTCTGTTTTCAGCCTCCTGGAAAACCAATGACTGTGGAGAGTAAAATACTTCATCATCAACTTCTTCAGGTTTTCTGGGTAGACAATGTAAAAAAGTCCAGTTGGAAGCAGCAGATTTTGCAGTCTGTAGATCAAAAAGCATATAAAAATACAGAAATATGTGAGGACGTTAATAAGATCTTTAACTAGTAAGAAGGTTAACAAATTTTATATTAGCTCCCACTGTTGTTGCTTGGATGATGAACTCAGAAGAATTCCACTGACTTCAAAAGAATTCCTCATCTGTGAATAAGATGGGAATCTCCCCATTTAAGTCAGTAAGAGTTCAATGCTGACTTCACAGAAGTCAAATATTTACTCCTATTTCTCTGGTTTTAGTAGAGTAAAAACTCCAGTGACCTAGTGGATCAATAAAGTGCAATCTTTATTTGAATGCCATACAGTAATATAATACTATTGATAATTGCAACAAGAACATACTAAAGCATGATTTAAAAGGCTATAATTTTTTTCTTTTGATATTTTCACTCATAATATATTGGTCTAATACCAATGAAAAATGAATTAAAGCATTTTAGGCCAGTTCAGAGACATACCCACCAATAGTATTTTATGAACTTATGTTAAAATATAGTCAATTAAACCAGTAATTCTATCAGCAAGGAAAAGGTCCTTTTTATCTTGGACAATTAATAGTTTATGACTTTATGTTTTCTCTAACTGATTTTGTGCTGATAAGCATTTTAACTAGATGATTTTAAAGACATATATTTAATGCTTTATTCATTGACAGATGTACACAAAATTGCCACAAATGCTGCCCAGGCATTTAAGAGTTAATCCGTGAGCTGCTCATTCTAAATAAAATATAATATAAGTAAATAAAATATAAGGGATCATTTCTGATAGCAAAGAGGAAATGCAAAGTTAGAAATAGTTTTTAGGTCATAAAGCAGTAAAGGGTTCACTCTCCTGCACATGTTCTGGAGTTAGAACTCATTGGAAAGCTCTGAAACAGGCCAAGCCATGTGATGTGTATAAGATAACTCAAATGTTGTTATTTTTGTGAGTTTCTCAAGCTGGAGGGACGTTTGCATGTGGTTGTTCCATGGCCCCACTTAAAAAAAGACCAAATCCATGCTTTGCTGACGTTGCTTCTTATAAATGCAAATTGTAAAAGCATCAACAAAATCTAAATATCGATTTTTACCTGCATTGTAATCTGATAACCTTGAAATGCCTTTAGTCTTTCTTTCTTTTCCTCTTCTTGTCCCATACTTATCCATGTATCTGTAACTAAGACATTGGCACCATCTGCAGCTTCCAAAGGATCTCTTGTGAGAAGTAACTTGGTACCATACTAATGGGGATAAAATAAGGAAGATCAGGAAGACAAGGCAGATTTGTTTGTAACAAAAATAAACTCTATCCAAACTACTCTACTAGGTTATTTCTTAGGCTCCTACCTCTTTGGAGTACTGTTCAGTTATTTTAGTTATTCTGAGGTCTGGTTCAAAGCCCTGCCAAAAGAGATGATAGGTAACATATCATGGAGCATATATAAGATCTTTACTGATTATTAACACTGGTTAGAAAATACTGATTGAATCAATTGCCATGCAAACAAGAATGTCTTTCAGAACGGTAAAACTTGAGGAAATTATGTTGATTTTGTTTAAAGTTTTTTTTTGGAAATAAACTGGTGGAAAGTATTCCGATACAGTACGAAAAATATATTTTGACAGTTACAGAATGGCATGCCTATACATCATTTAATTTTTTGGTTTACATTTTATACTGTATTACAATGCAGCGTTCTAAAAAGCTGCATCACCGATCTAAATCAACCAAGATGCAACACTTCCACCAATCTGAAACAACTTTCAAATTTTTTTTTGGGGGGGAGAGTGCATTGGATGACTTTGTAACATTTTTTCAAATGGAAGTATCATCCTCCGTGATTTATACTGCAGCCATGAATTCCCCTCAGCACTTCTGGAGTTGGACTCAGTAGAATTACTCCTGCTTTGCATCAAAATAAGTGAACTGGGATTCTGAACCTTGGTTCTGAAAGCTGGGACTCAAGCTACATGCAAGCACCACTGGCTGAGGCCCTTGGGAAGTATCCAAGTGGCTGAGACAAGACCGGGCAACATTTGCCTCCCTTACTCTATGTGCATGGCTTTCTTACCTTGGGAGTCGCAATACGCAGATGCATTCCCAGCTTTGCAGCACTCATCATGATGGAGTGGAGGACGTTGTTTCCATCCCCGATCCAGGTGATGGTAAGCCCATTCAGCCCACCATAATGCTCCTGTCAAATGAATCGGACAGCCCTGGGGTTATGTTCCAGGCGAGCTGAACAAGCTGATGCCCTAGGTAGGAGGGATTGATCAGATGGGTCTGGTGCAAAGAAGGCTGGCTACCTTCAAGTGTTAGCTGCATGGAACCACACCTTTAATTGAACTTACTGCAGCTACAAGATGGTCAGGGAGGGAAAGCACCCAGTGCCTTACATGAAGACCCAAGTGCTACAGCACCAGACACAACAACTTTAGCACCAATGCTGTACAGCCATCCATTGGTGCTCATAAATAGCAGTGAATGGTAGAAATTCTTAATTTAGAGGCAGTCCTAACGCCTAGGATAGAACTCCTTCCAGCTTTCCCCCAAACTGTGAAAATATCCCTATTCAGGTTTGCTCTGGCTTGGTTGTCTCTAGACCATGTTCCCTGTGGCCACAACAGTGGCCATGCCCTTAGAATGCATTTTAACCATCACAGGTGTACCGGACAGCAAAGAGCAATACTTTGAAAACAGCTGTGCCACTCCCGGCCTGCGGGGTTTGCTCTTTCTTGTGCAGCCAAAGGGTGCAGTGATTTTTTTAAAGGGTGGATTACCCGAACTTGAAACAGCATTACAGCATTAACTGTAGCTTTGCCTGATGGCACTTACAGCCTGTACATGTGCACCTACCCTGGCCCTCAGCCACCAGCAGATAAGGCCTAAGGAGGATCAAGAGTAACAGGAGTTTCATATTTCCTGAGCAGTGCAATTTGAGGCCCTTTAGCAAGCCTTGTTTTAAATATTCATGTTTATAGGTACTTAAGTTGATACTAGAAAGTTTGTAAAGACATAAACAAATACTTCTATATGCCTGCTCTGTACAACTCCACCTCATGACTCGAGAGACTAAAGACACAATGGAGAGCCTTTTAGTCTCAGTTCAAAATGGGGCCATGCTACAATTGCATTGTAGTTGCTGGAAACCACACAGTGTTTCAACACTTTGTGTGACATGATTCAATGCTTGTCAGAGAGGGTAAGCATCCACATTGTAGAGCTGTACTCACTGGCAACCTTGCAGGCAGTCGCAGCAAAGATGCCAAAAGACTGAAGAGGAAAAGGGCTGGGACTATCCCCTCTTCTCCTGGCAGCAGCTCCTCCTAAACAAATAGTTGTGAAGCTGTTCCAGAACAAAGTTATTGGCATTTCTGCCAGTGACCACAATTTTGAGTAAAAAATAGCAGCACTTGAAATATTGAATGACATTAATATGTCATTGAAATCTAAACCTAGTAGAGTCCTAGGCTGCCTACAGTTTAAGGGCTAAAACTATTGTATTTTAAAACTATTGCTTTTTCAGTTGAAGTTTGTTAGCAGCAGGCTCCTTGGCAGAGGTTTGATGCAACAGCATTTACAGGAGAGCAAATCAGGACTTTGTGGACATGGAAGTTATTTCAGCGTAACAGCTCTGCAGGTCTCTAAGGATCTTTCAAAGTCCTTCCACATCTCCTAGCAATGGTGCTCCTAGGAGAAGGCCAAACTAAAGCATTTATTTAAGGGGTTGTTTCCAGCTAGGGCTTAGTGATAGCTGAGACATGAACCCACAGCCAGGAGCAAATGAGACATCCCTGAGTTCTTTTGATCTTACTGTTTAAAAATAGACATCGTAGCCTGTAATGCTCAAAGCACTGACTAGTGAGTCACAAATATACTGCTATGTTAAATAACTTCCACCTTATTACCAGCTGCTACTCTGCATTAAAAGAAGCACAGTGCATACTAAATACTTTTCTCTGTTTTCCCAAGCTACTAGCTGTTACAGGTAAAATACAAAGTACGGGAGATGTCTGTATAACGACTCTCCGTATGCACTGCAAATTGCAAAGCCACATCTGCAGTGACTACTGTATAGAGTGGTCATAGCTGAGCTAATATGAATGAAGACGTTTAGCTAATGGAAGAAGTCGTAGACAAGGCAGAATCAAGCTGTGTGTGTGCTAGTGGAGCCTATTTTATATCCTATGCTAAGCTTTATGCTGCCACTGGTACACTGCTGCTGTAACTCAAACCTCTTAATCTGAAGCCAGCTCACTATGACTGTGACGATACTGCTTATAGGCATCCATCCTCAGCTTCCAGGAAAGATGACATGACTGTGTTGGTCAGAACCAGAAAGCTTCGAGGCCATACAAAAGCTACTGTATATGAGACATAGATATTTCCCCCCCCCCTGTTTTATAGTGTATGTTTATACAACTGCACAGAAAAAATCCTGCTAAAGGTGCGTTGCCACAATGGTAGCACTCTAGGTTTAACCAGAACCTTTACAATACATGCAGATCACCTGAGCCACTGAAGTTATTTTTCTCCTTACATTCCTCCCCAACTTTTCCAAACGCTGTTATATTGGTGTAGCCTTTTTACCTGCTTGGGTGTTCTGCAGTTTCTCTTTACATTTGGAACCTGACTTCAAAATATTTCTACTCCTAGTAAAGCTATATAAAACATAACATATTTCGAAAGTCTAGAGCCCTGCTCCCTTATGAATGCCTCTTTGGCAAACTAGTGATTGCTGCTGTAGTGCCACAAAACTTGTCTTTGCTATTCTCGTGAAAAATCTCTGCTAAATAATTAATGTCAATTTTACAGTAAACTTTCTCCTCCTCATGCTGCTTTTACAATATGTCATTCTGTTCTTATCCATGGTTGCAGTGCATCAGTGTACCAAACCCTGAGAAAAAATAAGCATGCTCAGTGATTTAGCACTGTTGTATGTTTAGAGAAGACTGGCTTAACTAATTAGGGACATTTGTGTCTGCCTCTGCCTGGACTTGCTTCCAGCTAGGCTGAAACTCTGACACCATTATAGATTACTTCTGAAATGTTTTACCACAACAGTCATAACAGCCCTCAATGAAAACAAGCTTTTGAATAATGAATCAATAATCTAATAATGAATCAAAATTTAAAATGGAAAGCAGGGGACAAGTCAAAGCTTTAGCTTTAGTTTACAATCCTGTAAGTAAGAAACTGGGCAAACTTGGACCTACCAGCTCCCAAACTGAGCTGAAGGCAGATGCTGGGCCAGTTATCTTTCTTACTCCCACATTGGCTTTTGTCAAGGTTATTGAAACAGTATATGCTAGAGAATCAGTCCAGATCTTAGCTGGGATTTCTAATTGTTAGAATAATGATGAGGAGGATGATGGTGATGAATTTGAAGACTATAATAATTTGAGCTCTTTGAGTCACACATAAAGGAGAAGTTGAGAATGTATGGCAGCCCTCCCTCTTCAAGCTGGGCAACACTGTAATTTGTTACGCTATTTAAAAAGGAATCACTGATGTATTTCCTATGCCAACCATTTCTTTCTGAAAAAGAAATTTCCCTTCAGACCAGTGACATAAAAAGCTAGTGGCATATGGATCCACTGTAATTACCAGTCTGGCCATCCTGCAGTCTGCTGCAAGTTAGCTGATTTGGTCAGTGACATAACTATCAATTGAATCAATGTCAATACCCGGTTCGGCCCTGGAATACAAATTGTGTGATGCTGCCCTCCAGCCAAGCTTCGCGGAGCAGAAGTTGTGAGCCAGGAGGCTGAGAGGCACCGGGTGGCCGTTACATGCCCTCAGCACAGAGAGAGAAGCAAGGTGGCTCTGCGTGTGCACAGCACCAGCACACGAACTCATAGTCTTTAAAGGCCAAATCCCCAAATCCTCAAAATCAGGTTGCATAATGTTTACAACCATTTCTAGTGGGTTACAACTCAAGAGCAAACTCAGCTTACCCAGCTTTTAAGAAAGAGGGTAGCACATATGCTAAGAAAAACATCCATCTTGGAATAACAGAGGGCATTAATCATGACCACAGTATTAAAGGGCAGAGCCAGTTCAGACATCAAACCTATCAGGGGCTCCAGGTTGCTCAGGAAGAAGACACTGGTCAAGAGGATGTTGAACCTGAAGAACCTCACCCCAGTATTCATGACAGGAGCACACTCTTGTCATCTGATGAGAATACCCTGAATACAGAATGAGAATTGACAGCACTGAAAATAAACCAGCCACATTGTTTGGGGAATGCAACAGACTTTACTAAAATAACCACGCTAAAATGCATCTGTGAAAAGAAGCCATAAGCAAAAAGACATTCTGACATAATAAACCAGGAAATTAGGTAGTTTCAGACTGAAGAAAAAGTGCTCAAAGAGGATTCAAGAAGGCACATGACAAAATTAATAGGATTTCGAAAGTGGAAGAATAAAAATGTGCTAAGCATGACAAGGGCCAGAGTGCATGTAGTGCTCTACTGGCAAATGCAGCAGGAGAAAAAAGAAAAGAAAAAAAAAAGTATAGTTTGGGTATGTAATGACAGCAAGGAGGAGCAGATCCAGGCAAAAAAAATTTACAGAGATAAGGAAGAGATATTTTTAAAGAGAAATAAGCTGCACAAAACCTGTAGTTACATTTAAATATATGGCTAGTGGTGTGTGCCACTATTGTAGTTTGCATGTATGTATAAATCAAATAAATTGCCTTTGCATTGCAGGAAAGCAGTCCAAATCTTATAGATGAACTTTCAACTCATTTAAAGAAACAGTGGTACTATTCAACATCCTTATATTAATCTTCTTACAGGCAGTACTCTGATAACATCTTTTTACCCTGCTAAAAATCCCACAAGAAGTTTTATAGTGATAAGTGTCCTGGTTTGAGGTAAAACAGAACCAATTTTCTGTTCAGTAATTTTATTTGCAGCTGGGCCTCTTCTAACTACTGAAACTAACAGAATATTGTGCAGACACTGTTTGTTCTCAGCATTAAGCCCTATGTCTATAGCTGATGCCCAGGCATGGCATGCAGAGAGGCTCTTCCTTATACTTATTGCTGAAACACCCAAGGGCAGGTAACTTTGGTACTTGCCCCGTTGCAGGGTCGGAAGCAGAAAAGCGTAGTGGGGTCCCACCTGCGGATAGCAGCGGACAGGGCAGGTGACCCAAAACTGACCAACAGGGGATTCCATCCCGTCTGCCTCATGCTCACTGTAAAAGCTGAGGGATCAAAGGGTCAGCCCTCCTTCTTCAATGGTTGGTGTCCGAGGAGGACTTTGTCTGTTTGTTTGCCTTCGATCCCAATCTGTGCATTCCCAAATCCAGATCCGGAAAACAGTTCCAGTCCGTCACTGAGCCCAGTCTGGGACTTCCCCAGTGCCAGCTGGTGACATGACTGTCATCCTGGGAGTTTGATAGGGTTTTGTATATATTTCATTATTTTCTTTTTATTTTACTGTTAATATTTCATTAAAGTAGTTCAGTTCCTTCTAAAGTCATAAGTTTGTTTCTCTCTCTCCCTCCTCTCCTTGAAAAGAGAGGCTGGGGAGAGCGCCTGTCACTCGCCTCAGTGGCCGGTCCAGCCCAAACCACCACAGGCAAGTAACAACTAGACCCCAGGGCTCACACTTCGTCAAGTGTTAATCCTACTTCTGTGACCCGGTAAAGTTCATTATAGGATTAAAATGCCATTTTATTGCATGCTTCTGGCTGTAAGACCAGTCTTCTCTACCTCAGTGTACAGCGCAGAGAGGAAAAAAGACAGAAAGGGGAAGAGCAGGCAGTGCCGGCACCCACGGCGCTGCTGAGAGCTCCCCCCTGCTTGATCCTCCCCCCGGTACAAAAGCAAGAATGGGAAGCGGGTCAGAAACCAGTGGTGCGGCATGTCCTTGGCAAAGTGGGGCAGGCACCCAGCTGCCCTCCAAAGACCTCCTGACAAATTCTGGGCTAAGGAATACGCTGGAAAGACTGGGGGAGAGATGGGCACGGTTGTAGGAAACAGTGCTCTTGTCAGGCTGACTGGGAAAGTGCTGCAAATTTTAAAAAGCTTCCATGGCTGTGCAAAAGCTGAGCCATTCCTTGAGATCTGTCTAAGTGCTCACTTTGTCACAATACCCCTGCATGTCAAATGTTTCTTTTGTTTGAGCACCAACTGTTATGGTCCTGTTTCCTCATCATGTAAAAGGGGGAGGGACACTTTCCGAAGACGTCCTCCCCACTGCTTGATGCAACAAGGACGCCCATCTGCTGTTGCTGCTGCCCTAGGTATTCAAACCAAGGAAAAGTCCAGCCTGTGGGCTCAAGTTCACTTGGAGCTTCTACCGTGGTTGCCCTATACAAGGACAGAATGGAGAAGGAGCAGAGGATGATCGACAGGGCGTGTACTCATTCTGATGATCTCCATAGGTTTCCCCCTAAGATCAGTGGAGAAAGAGATGCATCTCTAGAGGGTGGCTGAGGTACTCAGAGGACTCTCTTCATTGACTGGAGATGGAGTTGTCCTGGTTTGAGGTAAAACAGGGCCAATTTTGTTCAGTAACTTTGCTTCTTAGCTGGGCCTTTTCTAACTACTGAAATTAACAGCATATTGTGCAGACAATGTTCGCTCTCTCAGAGTGGTAAGACCCATGTTTATAGGTGATGCCCAGGCATGGCATGCAGAGAGGCTCTTGCTTATACTTATTGCTCTAACACCCAAGGCCAACCAACTTTGTTACTTGCCACGTTGGAGGGTCGGAAGCGGAAAAGCCAGGTTCAGGGGCAGAGATATCAATAGTTGTGTAGACTGAGTCACAGATTATTCCTGAAGCCTGTTATTCACAAGTGATAAAATGCTAATAACTAAGGTATTTGCGAGACAGACCCCCCTGCAAAACACAACCATAAGGTTCACCTCGTTTACAGTTGCACACAGTGTTTAAATGAAATTATGACATATAGTGATTGATGACGTTCTCATTACAGCTTACTGTTTTACGTAATTTGAACAGTTCACTGAGGCTGGCTCAATGTGATCTCGCAAATGTACCTAATCCTGAGGTATGCGAAGCATTTTAGTCTCAAGTTTACCAATTTTTGCTGGCCTCTTCACTTTAACTGTTGGAAACTGAAACACAGCTGAATGGACCAGGAAATTATTCTGCCCTCCCTTTTTCAAGCAGTGTGATTTTATTCCTTCAGAAAGTAAACAAGGTCAGAGGAGTTCATCATAGTTGTCAACCAGCACTGCAGTATAATAAGCTTTTTTATAAGCCAGTTTCTCAGTTGATTGTAAAACAGCATAGTCCTTCTGTTCACAGATAAACATCTGGTATTCTATGTGTAAAATGTTATCCTGCTGTCACATCAACTACTTCATTAGATTAAACTACACAATATGATCTTTTTAAACTATTCTTTGATGTGAGCAAAGTTGAAATAGGTTTGAGTGCCTGAACACTATGCGTTTGCAGTGGTAGCATTAACTGGCCTTTCAAAAGAAATTTGTTCAACTAATTCCCTAATACATGGACAGTGATTCCTTTTAAACTGTTGATAGGTTAGGGAGGAATCAGGAGTGAAGTGCTGAGCTTTTTAAGTCTGTGAAGAAACTTTCCACTGGCTTTGGCTGAGCCAACATCTCACCTTTATCTTAATATGTAAAGCCCCCTGCACGTTTTTTGAATTGCAGCCTAATTCCAATGAAGTACTTAATTTTATGCTTAACTTCAGCCTCACTACAGCTGACAGGACTAGGTAATTGTTTTAAATTAAACAGGTCCTTAATTATATTGCTGGATGAAGATCTCTTTAAATAACAAGTGCCATGTAAGTACCACTTAGAAAAACCTACGAATAAATGATTTTTAACCTGACTTCCCCAAATACTTACCAAGACCAAGACTTAGCAAAAAAACTATGTTATTAAATGCGGATTATATTGTTACCTGAAGAGTTAGATAATCAGCTAAAATCTGGAGAGGATGGTGTAAATCGGACAATCCATTGATTATTGGTATCGTGGCTTCTTTCGTCAATAGGTCCAGATCGTTATGCTTATAAACTCGAGCCAAGATCGCATTTGTCATACTGGACAGCACCCTAGAGGATGGCAGAAAATACCCAAGTCAAACATAATAAATATAGCCCTGTTGCACTCTTCAGCGTGCAACTCATAAATATTAATGCAAAGTGGTAATGAATCATTTTTTTTCAGCTATCTGAATAATTTATCATGCCTGCATAACACACGTAAATGCAGACATTTAACAAGCTGCTAATAAGTAAGCAGCTTTACTTATTAACGAACTATAGTAAGTAAATGAAAACTGCTGCTCTATTTTATGTTTTTTTTTCTCTGATTGTAGCTATAGACATAACAGCAGTAAGTGTTAAGGTATCTGAACTAAGATAAGAGTCTGCGACACTAACGTTTGAAGAACTGGATAACTTCAGAAGAGATAAGGTATAAGATTTCTTGAGTCTTTTAGCAAAGAACCAATGTAGCATTGGCTGAATATTACAGTGTCTTTGTGAGGATTAGGAATACAGATCTGTCTTAGAGTACTACAATTACTTACTGATCTTAATGAACACAGAAACAGGAGGCCAACAACACCAGCCTGTCCTACGCACCTGCGTATTGACACACACGTGGTATCAGCGTTAAAGTAGTGCCCAAATTTGAAACCCAGTAAATGGACAGGGGCATGCAGGAGTCACTGTGCCACTCTGGCCTTAACCTCATTTCCCAAAGTGTGAAGGACTCAAGAGATTGGCGTAGTGGATTAGCATAGTATACTCAAAATGGTCCGAATTCTTTAGATAAATTAAATATGGATTGGACCTCTGCATTTCTCTGCATTT
The DNA here is from genome assembly GCA_013398815.1 of Ibidorhyncha struthersii. NCBI lineage: Eukaryota > Metazoa > Chordata > Aves > Charadriiformes > Charadriidae > Ibidorhyncha > Ibidorhyncha struthersii. The sequence continues at coordinate 202,503 of VZSZ01004221.1, forward strand.
CTGTGTTTTAATCAGGCCCTGAAGCCTGACTTTGAAGTAGCATTTTGTGTGTTGCCATGTTATCTTTAATAGGACCTTAAAACAAAACAAGGAAGAGACCGAATAGAAGAGTATGAAAAATCCTTGCAGTATCTATCTTACTGATTAGCCATGAAGAATTCTGGTGTCTCCTCTTGTGGAAATACGGCTGTAAATGCCATGGCCTTTAAACAGACAAATCTCCTGATGAAGTCAGTAACAAGTATTTTCTACTGACACCAGACATTCCTCACACAAGCAAAACTCTTATAAAATGTTACAAGATTCCCTGTAGAGCTCTCTCTCTCTGAAAAGATTGCCGATAGCAGCTACAAGTGAAAAGGAGGAACTGAACAAGTTATTTACTGATTGCAAAGTATTGGAACAGTTGCTGTTTGTGCCATTATTTCTTCTTAGCTCATGAGTTTCTTTTTCTCTGTGTTTGTGTTTATTCTAGCTGGAAGCATGTGATTGTGGAAAACCTATTATGTTCTGAACTAGTCATCAGGGATGGGATGCATGATCCTTTTTGTTAGCCATCTAACAGGCATCCCTAAAACAAGACATAGCCAGTCCCACCAGTCAAGGAAAATAAGCAATCACACTGGGAAATTGCCCATTTTTCTCAGACTTTTTTTTTAGGATGTCAGGACAGCCGATTCCTACCTGACACAACTGATAAAGAATTTAAAAGAAGATGGTTTCTTTACAGGGTATGCCATTAGAGGAAATTCAGTCATAATCAATTACCAATTAGTGAAAACTGCTGGATTTTCTTCCTTAATCTGTTGAAAGTAGATACTAGACTTATTAAACACTTACCAGCAAGACACCAGGCAGTCCTTCTGCCAGCATTTCTAGATGTCATATCTTATAATAGGAAACCCAGCTGGAAACTGGATTTATTTTTGTGAAATCAAAACCAAATTGAACTCAGAAAAAAAAACAAAATAGACCTCATCTGAGGAGATGAAGTCTTTTGTAATCAAATCAGTTTAAAGGAAAACATGTAAGGCTGGGATTCCATAGGAAAAAAAAGATCTGGCTAGATAAAAGACTTAAGTAAAGGTGAAGTTTTGGAAGGTGAGGAGGAGCAAGCACAGGCTCATCAGGTGACTTTTCATTTAAGGGTCCTATGTTATCACCAACTACAAGGCCTTTCTTTCTTTTCATTCTTTTAGCAAGACTTCAAAATCCCAGAGCTTGGAAATATATGAGTGTGTTGGAATGCTGCATATCTCTCTTTTCAAAATAACTTTTATTTCTACAGAGAAATGCTGGAAATTTTTACTCATGTGTATCCTCTGAGGAATCCAAAATTAAACACAAATAAAAGTGTGCTTTTTTTGGTGTGGTTCATCTCCGAATTTAAAAATGGGGTATTTGCATATATTTTGGGCAGCATATCACTATCCAAAGTAGTTTTTGCTTTGTTTTGAAAGTATGCGTCCATTCAAAAAGTTTAAATTTCTGGCAAGACTACTTCATTGTCATTCATAGTCTTACAGGGCATATGGTGGATGTGTTCTCAGTAACTAGTGAGAAGTAAACTCGTTCCCCATAGATGCAGAGATTCATCTCCGAATAATGCCAGTGTACTGGTAAAATCATCCTATCAGTTCTCAGTGCTGTCACTGAACATTATGGTCACTGAGCTATAGTGGTGCACAATGGAACTGCTCTACAGTGGAAAATACAGTACTTATATTTAATTTCACATAATATATCAGACATGCTAAACAGCACTGAAAGGCTTAGAGCTCTTTAATGTGTGGTAACTTCTTGGTACTGTGTCAGTGTAAATGTAAATGTCTTGTGAAGCACGTATTATGAGCAGGTAATAAGTCACTAAACATATGTGCACAGCAGAAATGCTTTCAACCCTTACCTGCAGCAATTTAATAAAAACTGGGACTTTTATAGATCTGTGCCCCTTTTGCTTTAAGTTTCAACCTCAAGTACTTCTAAGGCCTTCAAAGCCCTAAACACATGGCTGCAAGTATTTGAAATACCCTCTGGGTCTACTACAGGCATTCTTTTTTTATTCTTACATTAACAGAATGAGGTTGGCATGTTATCCTTCATTCACAAGAAATGCCACTCAGGTTGTTCTTCTGGGTAAACTGCTCAGCCTTGATATGTAAATTCAATAATAATTCTGCTAATGAGAGCAGGAGTGAAGCAGAGCACATGGGTCTCTGTAAGGACTTGGGAAAGCCCTCACTCCACTGTAGCAGGTGAGTGCTGTGACTCAGCAGAGGAGCAAAATCCCCAGGTCAGTGTCATAAATAGGGACTTGACCTGGAAAAGCAAGCAGTGACATGTAAAAGTGGGGCTGAAGGCTTGCATGAGAAACGGGTAGCATGGGAGCTTTCTCCACAGAACAGGGACTCCTCCAAAATCGCTGGAAGATTTGCTTGCTTCTACGTTTTGCCTTATTTCTTGTAACTTACTGCCTTTCTTTTTCCCTTTTGCTTGTGCAAACAAAAGTCATTCAAAAGACTGAATCAAAGATTTAATGGCCCTTTATTATCCCATTTGGGAGAAGAAGAAATGAAAACTGGCCTATACAAAGCGTGCCCATTTGTGTATCAGAACACACATGGATTTGCTGCAGGGTTGTCATCTGAATGACAGACAGCTTCCGGATGACAGTCCTGTGTCTGATGGGATGGTGCTGGAAGAAGTTATTGCAGGGGAGCACTGCGTAAGGGCCCTCATGGCACCCTTCCCCTTCCTGGAGGTTTGGCTGCTGGGGCTCAGAGCCAACTTTGCAACAGTGCAGCTGAGGGCTACCCCTCATCACGCTCACATCAGGGGGGACAGGAGGCTCCCAGACAGCACTGTGAGGAGCCTCCATCAGGGCCAACCCCCTTCTCTTGGCAGTCACATCTCTTGCTGCTTTGTAACCATTCCCATGCTGATCCTGACCTGGACCCCCACCTGCAGGCTGATTTCCCAGCCTGGCCTTGGCCCACCCCCATCCCCACAGAGGTGCCCGATGCCTTGGGCTGTGGCTGCCCCTGGCTGCCTCCTGGCTGCCCTGCTCCCTGGCTGAGGACAGGGGGACAGGTGCCGGCTGGCGAGGGCCTGCCCTGCCTGACCCAAGGAGAGCTCCTGGCACCCCAGCCTCCCTAGTCCCCAAGGAGCCACCAGCTCACATGGCACCCTGACACAATGCTCTGAAGACCTTTTGTCCTTCCCTTCTCATATTGCACAGTGCAATTTCACATTGGCGTGGTGTATCAACCCTCCCTTTGGCTTCACTTGCCACCTTCGGTGGCACTGCTATCCTTCCACACCATTTTGTCTTGGAGCCTGAAGTCACGCCTTCCCAAATGTGACACCTCTGCACTTCTTCATTCATTCCCCACTGTGCTGGTGTGTCCCATCCCTTCTCAATTTCAGTTCCTTTAAGCTGATGTAAATAGCTCATCTTCGTCTTTCCAGCCTGGCGTGCCGGCACTGCTGCTTGCTGTGTCAGGTTTTGTCTCTTCAGTGCGTCTCTCAGCACCAGCCTCCCATCTCCCTCCTACTGCGCCCTCTGTCAGCATCCTCTCCTCCTTGCCCTTCTCAGCTGAGAGACTCTCTGCTTACAACAGTCCATTGAGAATGGAAGAAAAGGCAAGATGCTCGGAGAGTAATAGTTATTTACATCACTGTGGGGGATTTACCTTTGATATGTTTCCCACTCACCTTTAATATGACATAGTAAGCTATGTATGCTATGCACATAACCATATCCCGGGCCGCATCAGAAGAAGCATGGCCAGCAGATCAAGGGAGGTCATTTTTTTCCCCTCTACTCTGCTCTGCTGAGACCTCACCTGGAGTACTGAGTCCAGCTCTGGAGCCCCCAGCATAGGAAAGACATGGACCTGTTGGAGCGGGTCCAGAGGAGGGCCACGAAGATGATCAGAGGGCTGGAGCACCTCTCCTATGAGGACAGGCTGAGAGAGTTGGGGTTGTTCAGCCTGGAGAAGAGAAGGCTCTGGGGAGACCTTATAGCAGCCTTCCAGTCCCTAAAGGGGGCCTATAGGAGAGCTGGGGAAGGACATGTAGTGATAGGACAAGGGGTAATGGCTTCAAACTGGAAGAAAGTAGATTTAGATTAGATATTAGGAATAAATTTTTCCCTCTGAGAGTGGTGAGACACTGGAACAGTGTGGCCCAGAGAAGTTGTGGAAGCTCCATCCCTGGAGGTGTTCAAGGCCAGGCTGGATGGGGCTTTGAGCAACCTGGACTAGTGGGAAGTGCCCCTGCCTATGGCAAGGAGATTGGAGCTAGATGATCTTCAAGGTCCCTTCCAACCCAAACCATTCTATGATTCTACGACTTGAAAAATCCTTCATCTCTCATGCCAGTAGAGTTGTAGCAGGGATGCATGTGCTCTGAGGCATTTAAATGGCACGCTTTGATGCTATAGCTGTCCTGCTAAAACTGGGGGTATGCCCCATGACGTATGAAGAATTTCTTTTGAGGGGATGTATTTGAATCTCCTTGCAGTGTCCTCTGCTGAACTGGACACAGTGGCCTAATGTATCTCAGACTTGACTGTTAAGTCTCAGACTAATCTGTTCCCTTTGTAGGTCCACAAATTTACACAATTTTTGAATCTTTTAAACTTGTAGTTACTAAAGCAAGGCAGTGGGAAACACTTTTGTCAAAACATCTGAACACTATCGTTGCAGCTTACTTTGATATTGGCAGAGTTATGTATCTAGCAGGGAGTGAGAGCTAAGTACTTTCAAGCCTCAAGAGACTGACTTTCTACTATGAACAACCATACGTCTTCCACTTCAGTAGTTAAAAGTAAGAAAGGAAAACTTTAAAAGTTCAAATGTTTGGTCTTTTTCTTACATTTTCCTTGGATTTCATCACAGAGAGAACAGCAACATAGTTCTCAGACAATGTCTACCACTGACTGTTGAGAACTGTAATATACAGCAGAGACAATGGAACCTCAGCTGGCTCATTGAATATTTTGAATTGAGCCTGACGAGCTTGACACTGCATGTCTTTCACCAGAACAAAAAGTACCTTTCAGACATTACTAACCTTCCAACAGCTGGGCCTGAATGAATCAACCTCAGGCTGCAAAAGGATCTGCCTGGAAAGCAGCACAATACTGAGGCTGGATGAATCTTTAATACATGGAGAGCTATGAAAAACAGCAAGAGTACCTGCCAAAGATAACCTCATGTTCTGCCTACTTTCTGCAACATCAGAGGGAATCCACTGGAGAAAACCCTTGAGCTCAGTTCTTCCCCGCTACGGCAAAGGGGATATGCTGCTCGCTACCCATCCCTGCATGCATGTGGGACTGGGCATGATTAAAATCTTCCAAGGGTGCCAGTAAGAGAACAACGCCATAGCCCAGCCTCCACAGCAGTCCTGACAGTGGGTACGGCTGTGAAAGAGGGCACATGAAATCATGAACTGCCTGCAAAGTGTTGGTCAAGTTTGGTGTTCCTGAAATAGGGGCAGCAGAGTGGCTTTCAGTGCCACCCTATAACTGCTAAAGTCCTAAGGTCGGCTAAGGTTGGCTAAGGTTCACCAGCAGCTCGCCTAACTAGGATAAATAAAGTCTTTACTTTTTGATTTTTCTTTTTGATTTGTCAGTCAGTTGTACTTGTAGCTCCAAGAGGAGCAACAGAACCAGAAGGTTCTACTCTTGTTTGAAGATACATGCTGTCATCAGTAGAGCTTTATTACTGAGGTTCATAAAATGTTTCCGTTTGTGTGACTGTCACTCTCATTAACACTCTATATACCAAATTCGATAAAAACATTTCTCATTTTGACACGTTTTGGAGAGACAGAGTGGATGGAATGATGGTGTACTGAACTACAGATTCTGTGAGCTGATCTGTAATTATTTAGGAAATTTGGAGTGCCTTCTGACATTTTCCAGGAAGAAAATATTAGCTTCCAAAATTCTGTAAGGCAGGTTTCAGCCTGATCAACTACCAAATACATAGTGATCAATGAAGTGACATTTTACTAACCTTGCTGTGTCTGTGAGATTCTCATTAGTGCCCAGATGTATGTCTTGTGTTGTAAGGAAGGAAGGATGTCCTCCAAGGAGAGCAAATCCTACAGTGAGGACACATTAAAAAAGAAATTAAACACCAGCACCTCATACTTACAGCCAAGATTAAAAATCTTCTTCATGTAAAAGATATTTACAACAATAAAAGTAAAACCCAGCAGGGCATCCAAATGTTTCAAACACTTAAAGTCTGACACACAAGACACAAATAAATATTTTGGAATAAAACCACTCAAATGTGATGCTTTGCTGAAATCCTTAGGCATTAGTTCTGATCTGAGTTCATAAGAACAGTCATTCAAGCTGCAAGGGTACATATTGCCAAAAGCATCACTGTGTCACCCTTTTAAGAGATAGGTAATCCATTCATCACGCTGAATTTCAAGGGACTTAGCATCCTAGAAGGGCCATCTGAGTCACTAGGTGTAATTCCACATCCTTGCAAGAAGCTTCAAGAATAGTCACTCAGAAAACTCAAAGTCTCCTCATACACTCCAACAAACTTGAGCTTTGTCACAAATAACCGAGTGCCTTAAAAACTTTAACATGACAGAGAGAAAAGGAAAGATCTCTGGCACTGCCATCATCCCTCCACCCTGCAGTAGTTTGGAATTTACAAGGTGAGCCAAGGAATAGATGGATTAGGTCTGAAGAATGAAATCCATTCCTGAACAGGAAACCATAGGAAGACCTAAGCATCATTTAAGGATATAAAACACTTTGGGAACTTAAAAGGTGTCTGGACAGTATTTTGGATAAAGACAAATTACATGCTAAGGGCAACTCTCAGGTTCTGTTCTGCCTTATTTCAGTTACAGCACAACTAGAAAGCTACCACAAGCAACCAGCTGACACAGAGAGGGAGAAAAACAGCTTTTTTTCACCAACACTTGAGTCTCCCTGCCTTTGTCTGGTTTAAGACCTAAAGTCTCCCTCCACTAAATCTCAGTGTAAAGACCATTGTGGCCACATATTGGGAGGACGGGGCCTGAAGGGGGCTGTTTAATGAATTGTCACAAATGGTTCAGCATAAGCCTAGCAAAGGACACAGCGTCCTGGGGACATATGAAGTGTAGGATTTCACCTGGGCTGTAGGTAGCCCTGCAAGACATTTTCTGTGCACTGGGGAAGATTTTCTGCATAACAACTCTCTTCTAGTACAGAAATTGTCAGGGAGATCTTGCCCTGTCACTGGTATCTATGATGGAGGAAATTTCCAGAGAATCTCGGTGTGGATAAACCAACCTTGTCGAGACAACGCTGCGGGGGAGCGAGCCTTTTATTGTGACAAAATCGAGAAGGAAGCCTATCTTATTTTTATTGCTAGGAAGAGAAAGGCTGCATATAGCACAGAAGAGCAGAGGCTCCCCCCTTCTCCACCAAACTGTAATCTCTTGGAGGTACTAACAAATTTCGTGCTGTTAAAGAAAAGGGGTGGGGGAGAAAAAAAGGTTAAAAGCTGCTTGGGCTGGTTGTAGCCATTAGATGGCACTGCAGACATGGCCAGGTCTGCAGCTTCACCATGATGTTTGTGCAGGCCTGTGAAAGATTAAAAGTTGATCCCACAGCTACTCTGCAAGAAAGGATTAAACCAGGAGTGAACACTGGAATCTTTCACAGATAAAACCAAGGAGCCTGGTTCAGGCGGCAGGCCTGGGCCCGACATCTGGGCCCCTAACACACAGCTGCCCTTATTAACTTCCATCCCACGTGGGCAGCAGGGTTGAAGCAAGGTCTTCCACTTCGCATCTGTTCAGCCAGTCTCTAGACTCCAAAATGCAAGAGATAAAAATAATACTGGCAAACCATTCCCTTTTGACTGCCTCAATTTCCCTAAGTGTCAGATTAAAAATAATAATGCTCCCGACCCCACCTGAAGGGCAAATCTCTGTTCCATCCAGTGTATACTCATTTTATTGAATGGGCCTGATTTTCCTTTGCCTTTGTCATCATTAAGGATTGCTCCAAATCTCAACAAGGTTAGAGCCAGATACAGCAAACTTTTAAGAATGAAGCAGCATTTATTCTACTATTACTCTTAGCAAAGCATCATAAATTTTCTGGTTGCTTTGCCCTCCTTTCTTGGTTATTCAGAAGCATTTTTGTTATTAAGGCAGGAAAAACATTTAGGTTTTCTCAAATACTTCCACCTCCTCTCTGCAGCTCAAACACTGTATTTATGGGAATGTGTACACAAACTGTTGCCTAGACATTGCCGCCTATCTATTCACTACAAGTTTTTAAGTCAAGACCTCGAGGATGAAATGTCATTTGTAGTAACTTTTCCTGTCCAGCTTCTTGTGGGTTTTTTTGAAGTCATATACCATTATGTCAGTGATTTAGACCCCCAATACACAATACAATAGTTCTGCATTTTAGGCTTCTAAATGCATACACTTTGGTAGATGTTTCACAGTCCAGGCAGGCTCCCATGGACATGTTCTGTTCGCTGTAAATGATGCCCAGGTAGAAAAAGAGGAATCTGGCCATTTATTCAGAATTGCCAGACATCAGACAGCCCAGTCAGAGCTACCTGGAGTCTGTGTACATAGCAGAGTCCTAATGTGTTGGGCTTTCTACTTGTGAACTGGCCATCTGTGCAGGGCCTGGGAACATATTTCCATCCCAAATTTTCCACCTGGAAACACGGGAGCTCTGTGCTCTAGCTTTGTATATAGTTGCAGAGAAAGAATCTTTGCTTTAGATTCTTTCATCCAAACTACTAGCAGAAAGAAAAAAAGTGATGACTTTGGAAGATATGCAGGGACCAATTCTGCAAATAAGCACACACTGGAGTGCTGTGTTAAACTGGAAGATCCAATCCTCTTTGTTGTCACAAGCTGGTCATATCCAAAGCCACATGCTAAGTATTCATATGAATCTTGGTATCTTCAACAAACTGTGTTAAATGTTCATACTGAGGAGCCAGAATAGATTATTATCTTATCTCCACGCTTCTCACTACTGTTAGTTTCCAAAAATGGGCGGTTTTATGCCTCAGGCTGTGGCACATTATTGAGCCCACTTATGCAAATGCTTTTATGCAGGACACCAGTGCTGGTGGTTGTATAGACATGGGTTAAATCTCCGTTCCAGCCTGTCCCTTCTATGCTGGTTAAGTGTGCCAAAGTGAATCCTCTAGTTCACACACAGGATACACAGTTGTGGGGCTGCCCCACCGACACCAGGAGACATACACAGCCATCTTAAACTTAAATGAAGGATTCTGTTTTCTGTTTCAAGACACCTGGATTTGGATTTGCTAGTTTCCTCACTGCCAGCCAGAACTTAGAATCTAGGAAGTATTTTTCAGTTTAGACTGACAACAAAGAATTCTTCTAGGAGGGAATTACAGGAATATTCCTAAAGGAGAAACCTAAAAACTGATAAGCATTTTTTTAAAGCTGCCCCTCTAAGCGGACAGTAAGCTAAAAGAGTACTCTTGCACCCTCTGTGATGTGGCCAAGCTAAATAATACTAGCCATTCCAACAAACAACAGACCCTGTATTCCTGCCATGTAATACCATTACTTTAGAACATACAAAGTGATGCATTATTTCTGTGACCGTATGTAGTCGTCTTCAGACATGGACATCATGTTCTTCTCATCCTGCTGGGTAAGAGGAGTGAGTTGGGAGTAATTCCGCTAAAGCCAGTGGCAGTGAACCTCTGTAAAGCTGTTAAGACCTTGTATATGCCAGTGTACAACTAAAGAAGGCATACAGAGCTTTTCTGCGTGTATTGTTTCCTCTCTATTTCTGCCCTGTGACATATTGTCTGCATTCAGCATCTATGAAATGGCTGGATTTATTTATAATTTGTTCACTAAAATGTAACTGCAGCTGTATATTTTAAGAGTATCAGTGACAATCAGAATATTTTACACCAAAGCTATAACAAAACCAAGGCATTCACCTTTATGCCATGCCTGAGGATGTTTATTTTACAAGTAATATATGACCATGTGGAATATCTTTCTTTTCAAAAAGTACACAAGATTTTATGCAGAATGTGTATGGGATTCTGACTGCAAACAGATGACATTTTCCAGTATAGTAACAGAGACGTCACATTTTCCAATGTAATAGCCAGTGATAGCAATAAATCTAGTAGGCTCCACAAAACTGGATTTACTTTTGCCTATGGAAGTTACTTGTAGTTCTTCATTAATAAACTTACACCACCACTACTACTCTTAGAAATGGTAAAATAATACGGGTTTCAGAAATGTGTCTTAGGACAAGATTATATTTGTTCAAGAGAGTGAAAGGGCAATTAATTATACCACAAGGAGCTGTACATTATTCAGTATAGTTGCATTGTCATCAGAATAAAACAGTTTAGAGGCATACTGTGTTGGAAAAGCCACAAATGTCAACTGTTCTCTTACAATGCATTATAAATTAATGTTTTGATAATCTTTGATCGATCTTGGTGACTGGGAGAAGTGGTCAAAGACTGGAGGAAGGCAAATGTCACCCCTATCTTCAAGAAGGGCAAGAAGGAGGACCTAGAGAACAACAGGCTGGTCAGCCTCACCTCGACTGCTGGAAAGGCGGTGGAGCAGCTAATCCTGGACACCATCCTGGAGAGTTGGGCAGAGAGAAACATTATGAAATTTAACAAAGGCAAGTGTAGGGTACTGCAGCTGGGGACGAGTAACTCCAGGTTAGGGGCTGACTTGCTGGAAAGCAGCTTTGTGGAAAGGGACCTGGGAGTCCTGGTGGACAACAGGATGACCATGAGCCAACAATGTGCCCAGTTGGCCAAGAAGGCCAATGGCATCCTGGGGTGCATCAAGAAGAGTGCAGCCAGCAGGTTGAGCGAGGTTATCCTCTCCCTCTACTCTGCCCTGGTGAGGCCGCATCTGGAGTATTGTGTCTAGTTCTGGGCTCCCCGGTTGAAGAAGGACAGGGAACTACTGGAGAGGGTACAGCAAAGGGCTACTAAGATGATTAGGGGACTAATTAGAGGAAAGGCTGAGGTACTTGGGTCTTTTAAGTCTGGAGAAGACTGAGGGGGGATCTTATCAATACTTATAAATAGTTAAAGGGAGAGTATCAGGGGGATGGGAACAATCTGTTTTCAGTGGTGCCCAGTGATAGGACAAGAGGCAACGGGCACAAACTTGAACATAGGAAGTTCCACCTAAACATGAGGAGGAACTTGTTTATTTTGAGGGTGACAGAGCACTGGAACAGGTTGCCCGGAGAGGTGGTAGAGTCTCCCACTCTGGAGGCATTGAAAACCCACCTGGATGCCATCCTGTGCAACCTGCTGTAGATGACCCTGCTCTGCCAGGGGGGTTGGACTAGATGATCTCCAGACGTCCCTTCCAACACCTATCATTCTGTGATTCTGTGATTTCCAGGCAGATTAAGGACAAGAAAATCCATCAGGAGTAGTCAGCATGGCTTCACCAAGGGGAAGCCATGCTTGAACAACCTAATAAACTTCTATGATGAAATGACTGGCCCGGTAGATGAGGGGAGAGCGGTGGGTACTGTCTACCTGGACTGCATTATGGTCCCTGACATTGTCTCCCGTAAGATCCTCACAGACAAGCTGTTGATGTACAGGCTGGATGAGCAGACAGTGAGGTCAGTTGAGAACTGGCTGAATAGCCAGGCCCAGAGCATGGTGAGCAGTGGCATAAAGTCTAGTTGGAGCCCAGGACTAGCAGTGTACCCCAGGGGTCCAGTCCTGTTTAACATCTTTATTAATGATCTGGATGATGGGGCAGAGTGTGCCCTCAGCAAGTTTGCTGATGACACAAAACTGGGAGGAGTGGCTGATACACCAGTGGGTTGTGTTGCCATCCAGAGGGACCTTGACAGGCTGGAGAAACGGGCTGAGGAGGAACCCCATGAAGTTCAGCAAGGAGAAGAGTAAAGTGCTGCACCCGAGGAACAACAACCCCATGCACCAGTACATGATGGGGGCCACCCAGCTGGGAAGCAGCTTGGCAGAAAAGGACCTGGGGGTCCTGGTGGACACCAAGTTGAACACAAGCCAGCAATGTGCCTTTCTGGCAAAGGTGGCAAATGGTATCCTGAGCTGTGCTAGTCAAAGTATTGCCAGCAGGTGGAGGGAGGTGAACCTTCCCCTTTATTCAGCACTGGTGAGGCCATACCTGGAGTGTCCAGTTCTGGACTCCTCAGTATGACAGAGACATGGACATATTGGAGAGAGTCAGTATGTTCATGTTAACAAAGGGTCACGAAGATGATTAAGGCACTGGAGTAACTTTCATATAAGGAAAGGCTGAGAGAGCTGGGAGTGCATAGCCTAGAGAAGAGAAGGCTCAGAGAGAATCTTACTAATGTATATAAATACCGGAAGGGAGGGTGCAAAGAGGATGGAGCCAGGTGCTTTTCAGTGGTGCCATGGGCACAAACGGAAACACAGGAGGCTCCCTCTGAACATCAGGAAACACTTTTTCACTGAAAGGGTGATTGAGCACTGGCATAGGTTGCCCCAGAAGATTGTGGAGTCTCCACCCTTGGAGCTATTCAAAACCCTTCTGCACCATGGTCCTGGGCAACTGGCTCTAGGTGACCCTGCTTGAGCAGGGGGGTTGGACCAGATGACCTCCAGAGGTCCCCTCCAACCTCAACCACTCTGTGATTCTGTTTATTTATTTTTCAATAATGGTGTTCTTTATAGGCATGGAGATAGCAGGACGTCTGAAAATACTTCCATGGTGTTAATATCTCGCAGCAATCTCCCAGACACTGCACAGAGCAGATTTTGTAATCAGTGCATTCCAAGTCTCTACTCCTTTATAATGAAACCCATTGATTTTAATCTAGCTGTTCCTGAGAGCTCCAAAGTTTGTTTAGATTAATCTGATCCTCAGAACTTTATCCCACAAGTGACCTCTTTCAAGATATTGAAGGTGCAACTCATGGGAAATGCTATTTGAGGCGACTCAGGTATTTTATAAATAAACACTCCACTCCATTTCAATGTCCACTTTCACCGGACATTAGAAAATTGCTATTAAATTAGCTTATTTAGCTAAAAGGAACACATGTGACCCCATATCTGTTTTGAGTTAGAAATTCCAAGGGAGAGGTTATGTATGTTAAAAAGCAGCTGAAATGTACAGAGTTTCTACGGACAGAAAAATCTTGAGTCTGCCTTTGAAACAGTCTTAGGCTCAGGGGACTTAGGACCAATTAACTGAAGGTGTGAAGTTAATGCACAGAAGTTAAACTGCATTAAACTCCCTTGTGGAAGCTCTCACTCAGAAATAAATCGGGTTTATTTCAATGGAGCTTAATCCCTCTTGGATGAATTTATGTGCGTTAACTCCCATCCTTAAGTTAATTCATTTGAACTTTCCTGAGCTTGCCCCTTCCATAAGCCTTCAAAAGCCAAGGACTAAACAGTGCTTCCCTCTGAATACAGAAGCATGAAGAATAAACAGATCCAGAGAATTCATCATTACCTGCCCATGTACCAGTATGGCAGGCAACTAGAAACTGGACTAAAAACTCCGGAATTAAAAGGTGGGTAGTCTTCACAGAGAGGGAATGCACAAGAGAAACCCTTTCATAAATCCTGCTTGTCTGGAGAAAACAGAAAGCAACAAGTCTACATAAAGAGCAGGATCAGCAGGTAAACGGCTGTGCCAGAGGATACAAAGGCAAATTCAGAAATGCTTGCAGTTAACATATCTGCTTCTTCCTTCCATTATTTTTACCTTCTGCCTTACACCTTGTAAAGAAATGTGAATACTCAACAAGGTTCCTTGTCCCTTCAGTAGGGAGAAGTCCATCTAAGGGGTGCTGGAGCAACTTAAATGTGAGAAGGGCAAGCTTCTCCTTCCTTGATGTGTCACCAATTCATAGTTATTCCTTGCTAACACACAAGCACATAAATGATTTATTTCAGTGGTCCCGTTGACTTCAGAACAACTACCATGTAAATAAAGATATGCACGAGTTTCAGTGTTTGCAGGACTGTATCCTAAAAGAATAATGTTCCAGTGCCTGTCCTTATTAGGCTAATACCCTGGAGTCTCCATCAAGTTATCTCCTCCTGTAGGTAATCATGTTAATTTTTTTCCCCCTAATTTATATCAAGGCATTCCTATGTTTCCCAGCCTAAACGCATACTCTGAAATGTGACAATGGTAATGCATAATACATGAGAAAAATATTTATTAGAGCTTGCACAGAATTAAATTTGTGATGCTTACTAAAATAGATGTTAGGAAATGTGCATCTTGCCAGTACAACTAGGAGCTTACACTAGAAATGCTTACTTCTGCCTGTTACTTTATTTCTGATCTATCATGTTTTGGAATGATCTGGTAAAATTTCAGTGACAAAAATGATGTGCTTGTGACATTATTATGCAAGGTGAAACACAATTAGCTACCATTCTTCTCCTATTTTTGCTTTCAAACTTTAGGTTTCCCTTGAGTAGAAATTGCTAAATACAAAATTATGCAGTGCTTTTCAGTACATACTCATGGTACACAATTTCATATAAAATCTGACCATGCCATTGCTCAGACCTACCTGTTTCTGCAGATAGTCTTGTTCTTGTGCTTCTCTTCTCAAAAATCATTACCAAAGATTTTCCTTGCATCAAAGGCAAATACTGGAACGTGAAAATTGAAGGCATTTCAAATTTATAGTCATTATACACTTTACAGTGTGAAATACTTCTTTCACATTTTAATGCAGCATTAGAAAAGTTATGCAGTTTTTTTTTTTTTAACCATAGCTTTGTTCTCCTGCCCCTCAAGGAATTTTTTAGCCCTATAGAGGTTAAAGGAAAAGAAGTGATTCCAGGGGCGTAAAGCAACTGCACTTTGGCACTCAATTTGAGCTAGCATTAAGGAGAACTCTGATACTCATTTAATCCCAGGCAGGGAAGTGTCTTCTGTTTCCTACATTTAGGGCTGCATGTACACCATGTGTCGATGGGGTTAGTCAACAACACAGGGTTTTTAGCTGTGAAAAGCTGTTTAACCTTTTCACTTGCAAAGTGCTCTGTAGTATTTAAAGAATATCTCTGAACATTTTACAGGAAGATTTTTTGATTTGTAGCACATGATTTACAGCATTTAAGAACTCAGGTGATGTTTAGGACAAGACAGCTGAATGGTTCATTCCCAGTACTCTTCGGAACAATATTTATTTCAACATCTGAGTGACCTAAATGACAGTTGAAGCATTTTACCTCTCCTTTGTGCTTTATCCTTTGTTTCAAATCTGAGGCCATCCACAGCAAATACTTCAGCTCATTGGCTTTGTAGTTCTGTAGAGTAAGGAGGTCACGACCTTTCAGTTGAACATTCATTTGAGCTGGTGGCCCATACCTGTGTCAAAAGAGCAAAAAATATGGTTTTTGTCATCTGACACTAAATTGCACTCATGCTAAAGCCAATAAGCACGCAGCTGAAATCTCTCCCACTCCCCTCATTTGACCCTGCTGGATCAGCTTGATGGACTGTGTTAATTAGTTTAAATAACTTTTACTGTCAGACATACGCAACGTGACACTATGCACTGTATTGATCACCACCGTAGCAGTGTCTCAAATTGTATTACGAACTGTACATTAGATGTAGTTTCCTTTGCCTTCTGATATGCATATGACTTGACTGCTTGCTGCCTAATCAAATAAACTCAAATGCATAAAGCCATTCAGGGCTTGGTGAAATGGCTTAAGCACAGACCGCAAAGTTGCCCTTTGGGAGCAGAGAATACGAGCAACAGATCTCGGTGCTCTTTCTCCCTCCTTCATGCTTTGTGGATGAGTAGACACTTGCCATGTTCCACCCCCACCAAGGCAAATGGTGGTATTTCTATAAATGTGTATGAAATGTCTTGATTACACTGGGGAAAAGGGTAGAAAAACCCCAACAAAACAGTCATGTGCTCTGGTCCTTCTCTTACCCTAGAAGACCCAATCTGGGCATGCACAGTGTATTTATTCAGTGTGTTCTGGCCTCCAGCCAGGTTTATGACTTCAGAATCACATGAAATGGGATGTTGATAATCACCCACAGAAGTTACATGATCAAATTTCCTCTAGCTTAAATAAGGTGTCTTAATGAAAGTCACGTCCAAGCCCATGTTTCCACAGGCTTAAGGTTAATAAGGGCAAGTGGCAGCTTAGCCCCTTCTCTGGCACTGTATTTACAGCCCTCCTTAGCCTAACACAGCCCCCACTGTGCTCTTGCTAAGGTTTGGATGGCTACAAGCTAAACATGTCTTTTTAATTACAGGCAGCATTTTTAGACTGATCTGATGGAATGGAGACCAAAGCAATGCAAACAAACGGGCTGAGTGTAGATATTGCTTTTGCATTTTCAAGTAGCCTTCCCTTTATCTCACCTTTGAGGGCAGGCTCAGTTACAGCACCTGCCAATGGCCAAGCCCTGGAACCCACAGCTAGGAAAATTCAGGGGAAAAAAAAAAAGAATTTCTGTTCATTCTTCTTTTAATTCCAATGAATAAAAGCCCCCATAGTGGATAGGCCTACTATGAATTCTAAAGATTTTGGTGTTATATTAGTTCGGTCTGAAGGGGAAGACTTTTTCTGCAGAATTCTGTGGCATAGGCTCCAACTGAAACTGAAGGAAGAGAGCAGTTCTTAAGGGAATGGTACCACACATTACTACTGTCTGTTCGACATCACAGCACAAACTGTATGACTTTTCAAACCATGTAGCTAAATTTTATCTTTAACTGAAGACATCTAAATGCTGTGTGTTTTCCTTTTTGGACACCTTAAAAGTGCTTTAGATAAACATTCTACCACCACCATTACAACAAAGACTTTTTTCACAGTGGAAAGGATTATGTGTAACAGCAGAAACACGGAGAATACATGAAGAAGTAGCCCATGCAGATGCTCTGCTGATTAATATTGCTGGAACTCAGCATATGCTGTCATATATGAGGGCAATGTGCTCCTGAGATTATGCAGACTGCCAGAGAACCCACCACTAAGCTAAGGACAAAGCACCACAAAGATTCCCATCAATGTGCACCATCAGAGTCCGGTCTCTGCACAGGCCCCCAAACTGCACAAGGGCTGAACTTTTCTGTAGCACCGTGCGGATAAAGGAGTGGATTTCTTGTTTTCTAAGTTTAGAGAAATGTTGCCCATGTATTTTCTTAGCATGTCTCTCAAAATTGATTCTTAAGTGAACCACAATCTAAACTGTATGTGTAACTTAAGTAATAAATATTTGTGGCAGTACCACTTAAAATAATAATGCACATTTCCAAGCCATAAAGGCTAATCTTCATAGTATTACAATCATTAGTAAAATAAAGTAACATATTTTGCTATGTTATCCTTCTGTCCCCATGCTTGCCTCCAACCTGAGGTAAACAACAGTAACTAGTAACTAGAAACAGTTAGGAAGCATCCAAATGCCCCATTTTTAAATTTGAAATGGGTGTTACAAAGCTAGCAAAATTATTTCCTGTACTTCTATATTCAAAAGCTGCAGAATAGACTATACCTGACATTATAAGAGAGGCTGGGCATTCCTGGGTCAGGCAGCTTCCACCAGATCCTGAAAAACAGCTCACCGAGGTAAGCTACTGAAATCCAGTCTTGAATACCAAGGCTCTTTGTTGATATTCAAGGGATTGGCTCTAACTTCAATCTGTATATTACAAATGAAAATAGTTTCATAACTGTGATTTTTTAATTCTTATTTTTCAGAACAGGAATTTGGTACTCGATCCAGTTTGGGGGGGAACAAAAAAATATTTGTCCTGTTTTAAAATTTATGCAGCTGCTTCCTGCTTAGTCACTCTATCTCCTTTGCTGCTTTGTTTCCAGAGCAGCTTTGGTGCTGCTCCTCAAGTTTCTAATTGCAGCCTACAATTCCTTCCAGGGAGTTAGAGGTTGTCTAATCTCAACCTGCCAAGCGGGAACTTCTGTTCATTGGTCTTGCTTTACCACCTAGGATGATTGAGAAGTTGACTGAGAAATAGCCACCATTAATCTCTGAGCTGGTAGATAGTGAAGCATTAAAATTGGTTACCCAGAGAGGATTTGGAATTTCCATCCTTGGAGATTTTCAAGACGTGCCTAAGCAAAGACATAGCTGACCTCATATGCTGTTGTCAGGCTACAAGCAGAAAGTTGGACTAGAGGTCTACTCCCGACCTCTGTGTTCCCATGATGATTCTGTTTATTGCTATGACCTTCAAGAAATGCATTTCCCTCCCCTGTTGTCCACGTCCTCTGAAAGAGAGGCAGAAGTGGACAAATAAATTCCAGAGAAGGAGCATGACAGAACATACCAAAGTTAAAATGTAACAGGCAGAATTGCAAGGTCAAGCAGTTGGCTTATTCCTTTCTGATCAGGGACAGCGATTACTTTGGACTGTTAGCAAAGACTGATAGGTACTAGGTTATCCTGCAATATCAACCACAGTGCGCTTAACTTGTAATGCTCATAGACAGCGGTGATAGCTTATGCCAACGTTATGATATAATGTTAAAAAAACCCTAAAAATAACAAGCAATATTATGTGGGGAGCTTAACAAATACGATGATTTTATTGGAAAATCAGCTTTACTGCAGTTGTTTTCCAAACTTGCTTTTCTGTCATCACCTCTGCTAACCAGAGAAAGTTCCCACCAATTGCCAGCAGTGAAAATCCAAATTCCATAAAAAAATTATCACCCAGGCTTCAGGACCACTTTAAAACCGTAGCAAATAAATCATAGAACTTGGAAAACATTTGTTTTTCATCTAATGTAATGTAGAAATGATAAATAAAAATGATTTATTGCATATTAGGATTCCTGTGAATACGAAATTCCTGTATATTGTTTTCTAGTGCTAATAATTTGTTATATAATGTTGTTAATGCTATTCTTATTGACACTGACGTGAAAACATAGGAATGTGTGGAATTAAGTTTCAGGTCTTTAATTTTAACCTGATCCTGGAGATTTGACAAGCATGAGAAGCAGCTTACTGAAACACTGTCTGACAGGTACTTTTCTGAAGGCACGGGGGACAGGCACGCCTATGTGGCTGAAGAAAGAGCCCAAAGCCAGGTCACAGAGCCAGGTCTACCTGGATAACTTTGAACCTTGCTTTTCCTGAATGCCTCCAGTGTATATAGAGCCAAAAAAATACCAAAGTAGAGATTCACCTTGCAGCTTCAAGAAGAGAATTTCCCCCCTTGGTACTGGCCATGATAATTGTCTAAATGCGTAAGAATTTCCTATACTTTATTCAGATAGTTATTTATTGATTACAGTACCTGCAGCATACACTGACCTCAAGAAGAAATATTCCTTCTTGACTTTGCTGCTAAATCCCACAGAAGGAAGTAACAGTATTTCACAAACATTAAAAGGGTAAATCCTCCAGTCTCCTGAAGATGCAGAGCTTGCTGCCTTGGGAGGAAAAGAGTCCTAAAAATGTGAGGAAAAAAAGCCTTTCTCTGAAACGCTCACTCCTTCACAGGATTCAGCTGCTTTTGTCTCCAGGTTTCTGACTAAATGTCACTGAACGATAGACAAAACTGAAGGATAAGCTTACCAAAACTGTCGCAGCAGATGCTTGCTGGTCCCTGTTAGCTTTGCAATACTGAAGAAGTTCCTCACATTAAACAGCATCTTCCGTTCACGTTAGACTTCTCTCAGTCCCACTAATAAAGTTAAGAGAAAAAAGGGCGTATGAAGCAGAGAGCTGTGCTGCTGTGCAAATCAGGGAAAACCAAGGACCAAAGTCTTTGCTTTGGCTGTCCCAGACAGGGCTGGGCCTGGTGGGGGCTGACACTGAAGCTTTTCCCTGGTCAAACTCTACCGATAGTGATTCCTCACTCTGCACCACCCGCAGTTTGTGCTCTTCTCCGGGGACCCATCATATCACGCCTGTGTCAATACCATTTCGTAGCAATTTCGCGTTTGTTAAATATTTGGACAAGAGCATGCACTAGTAGAAAAAGGCAACAGAAGATTTGTCAGGGCACAGCATGAGTGGGGTGGCTCCCTTGGGGATGGGACTGTGACCAGGGTGGGAGACTCCACAGCCCCAGCATGGCCATGGCAGGCAGCGACAGTCCTGCACAGAGATGAAATGGGGGTCCTGGGCCCATCGGTGTGGGGCTGGGCACGGCCAATAAGGCTTATTCGTGCCTCCAGGACCCTGACAAGAATGGAGAGGGCTACATTAAAAAATGTATGTTTTCCTGGGATTTTTTTTTTTGGACCAAGCTTTCAATTGCGCTATGTGTTGAATTGTGTTGAATGGCCTTCAGTGAGGCCTGGGAACTTAAATATTGTGGCCTGCATACCCCCTTACATTAAATTGCTTGCTGTATAATCTGATGTTGGTCAATTGCTAAATAGGAAAGTGATTTCATTTAAATTTCTACCTTCAAATATAATTGTCAGATAAGATTTTATGCCACCTGCACTGTAGGTGGTTTTGAAATATGATCATTACTTTCTCATGTCCTCCCCTGTGTAAGGAGAAGCGTACTTGTGTAAATCAAGGTGATGGCATATCTGTCAGAGAAGGCGGTATGTTGAAATTGCAATGTGAGGATCATATAATTAAAACACAGAGAAAAAAAGTTTGGCTTCCCCAGAAAGAGACTGCCCTGAAAAAGTCATGGAAAGTGATAGCTCTTGGTGGGATTCGTTTGGGACCCCCCGTGCCAAACCAACCCTGAGATGCTTGGAAAATGCAGCAGTTGCCAGGGGAAATGTCAGGCAGAAGCAAAACTCAGCAGAAATGAATGGAAAGGGAATGAAAGAGCCAGAAGACCTGCACATAAAGAAAGCTGGGCTATGGTTTCCCTCTAGGTTGCCCTTCCCTGGCAAATGACTCCCACAGCCTTCAAGCCCAGCCCCTGTGGACTGAGCGTGTGTCACTAGTGCTACCCAGGAGAAGAGATGGCGGGGAAAGGAAAGGTGGTTGAGGTGCCAAGGCCCCCCCCCATTCTCACCCTGCAGCCCCACAGGGAGGGGACAGTGCCAGTTCCCCTTTGTCAGATCGCCCCTGTAGAGAGACTGCCTGACCCCAGTTCCCACGCGGACCAATTCCCTGGTGAGCTCCTGTGAGCGACCAGCAGCGCCAGGTACAGAAGGAAAGTCAGATCAGTGTCACGACGCACTTGTCTTACATTTGGGGTGACAACAGCATTGCTCAGCGTGGAGCCCCGGAGCCACCCCCCATTCCTGCTAGCTGCGCCTGGGCTGCCGGGGCTCAATGTGCTACTGTGTGAAAAACTCACTCCCTCCTCTCAACACCGTAAAATGCTTCAATGTTGAAATCAGGATTGAATTGGTTTGGGATATTTCTATGTTCCACAGCTTGGTATTGAAAATGGAGGAATAGCAGTACATGGGTTGGGACACACTGGTGAAGAAAGAATGTAGTGCAAGAGAGAAGTAGATTAGGAGAGAGGAATGATATTGATACAGTCATCTAATATGAACATAAGGCCTCTCCCCTCTCTGAGCTGGCAGGAGACTGACCGAGGACACCTCCTTTCTTGAGGGGAAGCAGCAGTCAAGGTAGGGAAAGGCAAGAAAAGCACTTATACAGCAGTGGCTGTGGGGTGGTACACCAGAGTGCCCATGCTGCTTCCTTTCACCCCAAAAGAAACGCCTTGGGAGGTCAATGTCCTTTCACAGCTCATCTGCACTCTGGCCTCCAGCCCTGAGGAAGGGCCGGACCTTGGTGCCTTTTGCAGAGTCTTTTGGACTCTTTTGCAGAGTGGGGATCCAGCAGCTGAGGCACCTCCAAGGGGGAGCAGCTCCCAACCTGCTGCACCCCGCCATGTCCACAGCTGCAATTTCCAGCGGTACGGGTCTGCTTGGACAACGTGGCGCAACTGGACCCCTGCCAGCACGACTTCTGCTTCGTCTGCATGCAGCGGACGTCCAAAACCAAAACCAAATGCTCGCTCTATAAACAACCTTTCCCATCCATCCTGCACTCAGTGGTGGCCAATGAAGACTTCCAGGAGCTCAGCATCCAGCCACTCGCAGATGCTGCTGGTAACTATGTCCTTTCCCCATCATTCCTTGTTCAAAGACCTCCTCACCAGATCAATGATCCTACCAGCAGAGATACCTGTGTCCCACTTCGTGAGGTGGCTCCCATCTCTCCCAACCAGATGTTGATCCTCAAATAGGATCCCAGTGTCAGAGAAACCAAAACCCTGCTGCAGACACCTTCTTCCCATGGATCTTCCTAACCATTTCATAACCCATTTATATTCTTGGCAACCACAGTATCTGGTAACTACAATCTCAGGCATCACTTTGTGGAACAATGTTCATTCAGTTTTATTTCAAACAGTTTTTGCTGGATATCTCCTCACTCTGGTCTTAGGAGAAGCAGTTAGGGCAGAAAGCATCAAAGGGATATTGGAGTTCAAAGAGATGAAATCTCAGCCTCCTGTAGAGGAAAAAATCATACTTTCTGTTCCCTTTTGAAAACTTGGCCACCCTTCTTTGTGTGTACTTACATGGATACCCCATCTTACGCACCAACAACTGTATTGATTAAAGTCTGCATAAAACAAGGCTTAAATTGGTTGTCCAGGCTGCCAGCTGCAGCCTTTATTGGAGTACATCATCCTGAAAGCCAGACCTTTTTCTTTAGGCAAGGGATGACCTGGCATATCTGAAACACACAGGAACAGCAAGAAAATGGAAATCCATAAACGACCATGGATTTTTTTGGGGGGCAGGGAAAAGCTCCATTGGGAGTTTGGGACTGCACATTAAATACAGTTAAAAGGCTGCAAGCCCCTGGAGTTATTCTGGTGGGGTCTGCACAATTGCCATCACCTAAGTGTCCCCGGCCGGGTGGATGATTGAACGTCTTCTCGTGTGCCCGATCGGAAGACTTCACACGGACATCCTGGTGAAAGAGACCACCAAACAGAGGAAACTCGTCTTTTAGGACAGCAGGATCCCAGGGGTGACTATACAATCTAAGTTCCCAGGTTACGTTCTGTTCACCCGGCTGAGGCAGAGCAGCCCCTCCACGCACTGAGCAGCGCCATCAGCCGCCATCAGCGGCCTGGCTTTGGCTACGCCGGGAGCCCAAGGCAGCAGAGCCCCGGTGGGAGATGGCTGCTGCGGGAACTGGAGGCAGCGACAGGAGACGTGTAGGGACGGTGCCAGGAAAGCAAAGCCCTGCCGGAGATAAGACTCGCACGGGGCCCTCAAGGCAGGTGATTCTTCCCTCCATTCAGCACCCGTGAGCCCCCGCCTCGCCTGCTGTGGCGGCTGTGCGCTCCCCGTACGCGGGGCAGCACGGCGGGACGCCTGCCGGCTCACGCCAACCTTAAGATGGCGGGGCGGGAGCAGCGGGGCCCCCCTGACCGCCCCACCGCCGGCCGCCAGGGGGCGCTCCCCGCCGCGCCCGCCCG
>VZSZ01004221.1:226100-267573 GCA_013398815.1 Ibidorhyncha struthersii
CCCCCGCTCGCTCCGCTGTGCGCTTCGCGGCCGCCCCGGGCTCTCGCCGGCCGGCGAGCGCGGGTGCCCCGGGGCTGCGGGGCCGCCGTCTTCCGGCGTCTGGGGAGAAATACGTGCGCTGACGTCAGAGATTAGAGGGGGGCAACCGTGCTGTCGTCACCGGCACGGCGCAGTGGTGCGGTGTTCAGCAGTCAGGGGTTGGGTTGGGGGTTGGTTTGGGTTTTTTTTTTTCAGTTAATGAATGAGTTTTGATCGGTGGTTTGAGCTGCGGTAATTTTTAAACGTTCGTTCGGTGCCGAGACAGCGAAAACCTCATTTATGTGCTCTGGGATTTAATTGTGTGAGCTGGTGGGATTTAATTTCCCAACTGGCGGCTTAGGTTTCAATTGGGAAATGAATGAGGTGTTACAAAGGACGTTGGTGAATTAAATTGCCTTTCCTTTTCCATACATTGAATTAAGAAAATATATATATATGTTCGTGTTAACACTTCAGAAAGAAAAATAAGTGCCAAAGAGACCACTGTAATCGTGTTGAAGTAGTCGGCATGGCTGTGTTAGCTGGAGATTAAAACTTAGAGTTTTTAGATGCCTTTTAGCACGTCTAAGGTTGTCGGTTTGCCTACATTAAATGAAGAAAAACTCAACCCTTTCATTAAAAGGCTTGAATTTGTCTGCACGAGGCTTGTTTTTGATAAAACAGTGAAAGTGAAACACGTCTAGAGAGGTAGTAAATGCAATTTTATACGTCTCTGCTGAACCTGGTGCATAAATGGTTGTTTGCAAATATGGAAACTTTTGCCTTAAATAATAATTTCTAAATGAATATCAAATTTACAGTTTAAGAGAGAACTTTGGGGTTTGGAGCTGGGGTGCAGACCGTTGATGAGACTCTTCATTGAAAGTCAATAAGTGAAGATGTCTCAGTGTTACTGTCAAGTTATATGTAATTTTACAGAAGCAGTCTAGTGTCACTGTGTGTATTTGTGTTATCATATCTTACATGTTAACAAAAAGTCAGCAAGGAAAAAGTTTGGGTTTTTTCTTTGTTTTTTTTTTTTTCCCCCAAAAAATTGATTCTATGCTTAAAGCACAAGGTTTGACATTTTAAAACAGGAGATCTAATTGTGCTTTGCCACATTGTCTGCATGGCTTTTGGCAAATTATTTAACTTGTAAGTTCATTTATTTTCCTGTAGAATTAATATTTTCTGTGTCGAGCCACATGCTTAACAAAAAGGTGAATGAATAGTTAACATTCTGTGCTTTTACACAATGTTGTTGTCACTTTTGAAAGTGGGAAGAATTGAGGAAACTAGTCAGATTACAAGGGCGGAAGAGCTGTCTGGAATTTATTTTGGGGTGTTTTTGTTTGAGTTTTTTAGATCATGGTCTTACGATCGAAGACAGTTGGGCCAAACCGTGTTTTGAAGGCTGAGATTTTAGGGGGTAATTTTTAGAGCATATGTATCTTTTCAGATGGGTGAGGAAGAGCGGTCAGTTTGGAGCCTGTTACCTCTTTACAGTGTGTGTGTGTCTCTCTCTAATCCGATTTGGCAAACCTGTTTGAATTCAAGTATAAACGTAAGTGAGAGCTCTCTGTCTGGACCTGCTTTCAGGATGAGCTTTCTATTTTACATTCTGGGGGCAGGTATTCAGAGTTCTTTATTCTTTCTTTTACTCGCCTAATAGTTTTTCCCAGAGGGTAGTGATAAAGTACATTAGTGTACTTTAAAATAAATTACTGTATCTTCAGAACACAATATACCAGTGACAATACCTATTCTATTAGGAAATTCATGGAGGCTGAGAAGAATCAGAAGGACTGAAATGTGAGCCTGAAAATGAAGTAGTCTTGGTGAAACAGAATAGAAGAAAACACTTCAGCCGTTTTGTTTTTTTTTTTTTTTTTTTTTTTTAAAAAGACAGGAAACTAAAATGTGCAATTGAATTAATAGGAAATGACGATTTCAAAATGTAGGAGGCAAAATTTGTTTTCACTAAAATTGACATTATCTCTTTGTGTTTTAGAATCAGGTGCTGTTTTCACATTTGGAAAAAGCAAATTTGCTGAAGATATTCCTAGCAAGTTCTGGTTCAAAAATGACAAGCCTGTACTTATATCGTGTGGAGATGAACATACCGCTATTGTTACAGGTCAGTATTGGAAATGGACAGTATGATAAAAGGTTATATATTTGGACAGCTTGGAAAGTTATGATTCTTGTTTGAATCTTGAGGTAATAGATCAAATGAGATTGTGGAGAGGAGAGAGGACTGTTCTGTGGGAACTATCGGGTGCTTTTGAAGTTAGTGTGAGGTCACTGAAGGTTTTCACAAGACATGCCCAAGAACTGTCATGAGGGAATCTGTAATGACTGGATGTTTCACACAGGGCTTAAAGTAAGCGTGACTTTGTTCAGCTTGAATGTTTCTTGTGAATCTGACAGTGTTTAGTAGGCAATCTTAAATATAGAGGTTTGTGTGGTGGAAGTAAGCAGTGCCTGTTGAACACAGTCAACAAGTTCACTAGGAAACAATAGCTAAAATTGTATCTCTGAAATGAATGTTTGAATTACTGTTAACTGTCAACTGAAAATAACCCATGAAAGAGCCACTCAAGAAACTTCAGAAAATCCTACTAGAATTGGAAATAAATTGCAAAAGCATTGAAAGAAGCTCAGATGCAATACAGTGAGCAGTATTGATGTTTATTTTCACTTCTTTGAAATGATGGAAACAATACTCATTGAAGAATTTGTTCAATTTATTGTACGTGGATGGGAGTATTCTGATGAGCACGTGTGTCAATTGTATTGACAATGAACTGCCGATAGACAGTAAGACTCTGTTGTTACGAAATCTACATGCATATTTTCAGGACTTTTTTTATTGGAATGTATTTATTCCTCATCAGTGCCCAATTGGTCATTGTTCATTAAATAATTTCCTGAGGGTTTCTTGCTATGACCCTAAGCAAAGCTGAAGATGCTGGACTTTTAGAATGAACTGTTCCAGGCATGGCAAAAAAAGAGTATAGAGTTCATGAACTGCAGAACATCTTGAGGTGAAATTATACAATTATTTTTTCAAGCCTAACTTCATAGAAGATGAATTATCCATGAATAGTTTATCTTGAACAAAAGTCGACACTTTTTCTTGGATTGAACCAGTTCTATTAAATTGCCTGTTGCATAAAATTCATCAGAATGTAACCTGGGGCACTGTGAAATTTTCCTTTTGAATTTTTTTTTTTTTTAATATAGATCCTTTTGTATACCCACACTCAGTTTAAAATAACACTAGTATAATTCTCAGTTTAGACTAGTCAATTTAAAATGCCTGCTTGAGTTCCCCTGGCATGTGCCTGTGCCATCACTGTTACCCTAATCAGCAACAATCCCCTAATTCCCATGTCACTGTAATAGTGGCCACTTAGATAAAGCTTTTGAAGAAGTCAACTTGCATAGGTTTGCATGCAGCACTATTTCTTTACTATCTCCCCTTTTCCCTGTTATTTTAGTATATGCAGCATGTTTCAAGAATGTCTCTGTAGCTGGTCTTTGCTGTTTTAGTGTGCACATATGTCACCAGGGAAACTTCTAGATAATCAGTTCTTTATTTTCTCAAGGCTTTTGAGGAGAAAGAACTGTAGAAGGATAAGTACAAAATTTCTTTGGTACCGAAAGGTTCTTTTGGACGTTGTAAAGTAGAGGCAAAAGTGAGGGTAAAATACTGATCAACGACGAGCAAAGGTAGAGAAACTGCAAGAGTTGTACAAAAAAGTGAAGAAGGGAAACAGAAAACCTTTGTCCCTCATTTCTTCTTCACACCTGTGCATGCCTGTGTGGACCTCGCGTTTCTGCTGTTAGATGGAGTTGGATAACACAGTGGAATTACAGCCCTTGATGAATGACATTGAACTGCAGTAACACCTGGAATAAAAGCGCCAGAAGTGCGTGCCGATAATGAGTTTACTGAGAAGGGTACAGACCTTGTGGGAAACGAAGAGCTGCTTGAAATCCAGCTGAACCTGACCTGGAAGAGATAAAAGACAAACATCGCTGAGGAAGGAAGAGTCTCTCAAGCAGGTGTGTGCTATGCATGCTTCCTTTTATTTTCAGTTTTTATTTACAGGTCACAAAACCTTTTTTTTTTTTTCCCACCCCCTGGAAGAGGTAGTGGGACCTATATATGTAGGGGACAGTGGGAATATGGAGTAGATTCAAATCTAATAGAAATACATCGTTTTACACTAACGTGTCTCAACAATCATAAGTAAAAAAATCACCCAAACCGACACAAAACATTCCTTAAAGCTGGTTTTGGGCAGGAGAGACAGCTACATCTGGCACTGAATCTTGACTGAATGCAAATGAAGAAAATGTACAGGAACTAATATTTAGCATTCAAACAAAATATTCAGAAATTTTCAATTACTTCTTTCATCTAATGCAGCATCAATATTCCCATATGACTTTTAGGAAGAAAAGTCTTAAGTAAATATGAAACACTCCATTCTTTGGCTTTCTAGGTTAGGAGTTAAGAGTCCAGAATTTTATTTACATACTGTGGCTGTGTGTTGGAATAGAAAGGGCCAGTGATAGTTACTTGCTGACTTTGAGTTGGCTTGCTGAGCTAGTCGGAGAAACACTTCCTTCTCCAGGTTTGGAGTTTGGGATTTAAATTTGTGTTTCTTTATTCATTGCTCTCTACCTTTAGCACAATCTTCATTAAAATGTTAAAGCAGGATTTTTTTTAAGCATTTGTCATCTTTAATTCTTTAACGCAGTCATGAACAGTATATCTTCCAGCACCACTTGTAACATGTTTAATAACATTTCTTACACCATTTCTATATTTTTTGGCCCAAGAATACTGACAGTCCACTCACTGCATCTTCTATAACTGCAGGCTTTGGAAAGCAATTTATTCATCCTGTTGCAAGCTGGTGTGAAGTAAGTGATGTTATGGGTATTTTCAAGAATCTGCTCCCAATACCTTTCTATTAATTTTCTTTTCTACAAAACTCTTAAAGTTAACAGCTATCTTATTGTTTATTTGCCTTGATTAGAGTATCCTAGGCAGCTTGCCCACATTTGATCAAAGAGACTGGTACTGTTCACAAGAGGGAAAATGGCAATGAAGGAAGACACATTTTTTGAACTCGGAGCTCTGAAGAGAATTGAAACCCCCAACGCAAGAAGGTAGAAGGAAAGAAAGAAGTATCAAGTGTGAAAGTAGGAGTGAAAAGAGATGCATATGGAACCACAACAAGATAGTATGCTCATAATTTCCAGTTTTGTAAGGCACTAAACATTCAGCAATTTACACCAAAGAGACCTTGGAATCTCTCCAGGTCTTTGGACACCAGATTCCTTCTATTCTTCTTGCCTACCCGCAGGACATCAGAACATGGCACAGTATCTTTTACATCGACTGCAAGGGTAAAATTCAAACATTAGTACACATTTTTGTTGATCTTTGATATGTGTAGGAGCGAGGAACATACTGCCCTGTTTTTGTTTGTGTGATGCTCAGTGTCCTAAGTTTGACTATTCTTACTGCTCAATAAAGCTTTTATTTTGAGAATATCGTGAATTGCTTAACAAAACTGGTATCATTCCCATTTTCTTGAGATGTACTTGAATTGCGTATGAATTTTAAATAAACTGTTAACAGAGTTTAGTTACAAAATAACACAAATAAAAAAAAATCATGGTGCCTGGCTTACGATACTCTGTCTGAAGTATCACCTTTTACATTTTCTTTGGATATAGCTTCTCAATAGAATCTTGTAGTAAATGCTAAGAGTCTGTACATTGTCTCCCCATTTTATTTCCCTCCCATACTAACATAATTTAGAAAGCAAGGGGAGGGAATGTTTAGGATGTTTAGAACATGTTTAAAAACAAAGGTGATAGGAATACTTGGCTGCCTGCTATTATCATGAAGCATGTTGAGGATTTCAGCTGGTATTTCCCAGCTGCTGAATGAATGCCTTTAGTAGCTCTTCATGAACCAGGGGAGCATGTGACAGATGGGGGTTCCCAGCAACCACAGTTGCGATAGCAGCTACTCATATGAGAAATGTACTGGTTAGGAGACACTCGCTTCCTGAAGTCTCTCACAAAACCATTGTTCCTAAAGATGTAAGCGCCTTGTGGCTTCCCTAATAGCCCTGAATTAATGTTGGTGAAACATCTGCTAGTGATAAGCCAATGCATACGTACTTTGGAGAGATACTCCAGTCTTGCATCAGAATGAAGGTGGAGCCTGGTGTTGGAAATGTGTTTTCATCACCAAAACAGCCCGAGTAGTCCCTTTCTTTCTATCCTGTTGTTTCCCTTCTGCTGCCCAGAGGCATAATCTCACTCTGCTGGACCTGTCTTCTGCTGGCCATTCCAGATGGCAGTTGGCCACAATCTCTGTATGCCAGCACCAAAGCGGAAGCAAAAAAACAAGGGCGATCTGAGCATGCCAGGTTTTGAAATATGATCTGTGCCTACTTCTCTGCTGTTGAATTCGTTCTCACTTAGTGCATCTGTGGTGATGACTGGAGATATCTCAGTATGCAGTTATGAAAATAGGGCCTTTTGCATACAAAATTGTGTCATGTTTCCAGGCCAGCTTAGGTTGCATGTCTGTTCCAAAACCCGATGTGCTGTACAGACCCAGAAATGTTGCTTCATTGCGGGCATTTGTTTAAGTTCCTCTATCGTGCCTATTCGTTTTCATTCACTGTCTGAATTACCTGCTTCCCAGTTTTCTTATTTTCTGTTACACTGCTAGTTGTTGGAAGCCTGAAATTATAAAAGGCTGTCACTCCGTTGTAAAAAAAAATAAAAAAATTCCTCTCATCTATTAAGCTCCTTGACTTAGAAAGGAATGCCTGAGAATTTAAAGACTGATGTAAGAAACAGCGGATTACAGGATGAAAAACATGACCTGTTGGAATTTTGAATGGATAAAAGAGAATGTGCTTAAATTGCATTATGGCAGCTTGGTATCATATTCCCACAGGAGTACTACTGTCTAATAAAGGCAGTTAAAAAGTATAAACCAAGGATACAAGGACGCATATAGCAATATAGGATGCCATTTGCTAATAAAAAATCTTTCTCAGTGACAGACAGCACTGCATGTATTTTGACGTGATTGCATAATGAAAATTGGGATGGTGATATAAATGCTATTAGTAAAGCACCATGAGCATAGACTTGATCTCAGACTTTCTTCCCTTCCAACTTTCTTGGAAAGACATAATATTGACACATAGCCCCCTGTTCCAAAAATTGTCGAATCTAACAATTTGATTTGGACTTTGGATGCTAGTTATTGTTAGTTGTTGTTGTTTTGTTGTTTTTTTTTAACTAGGTGGTTATACTTAAGAAAATAAATGGATTTTTTTTTAACAGAGTAAGTATTTTTGTTATATTTTAAACATTTCAATACCATATTTCAAAGTCTCTGTAAATCACATTCAGAACCTTCACTGGAAACCTACTGAAGTACAAACAGCCATAATATTTTGGCAATATTGTGTGGAATTGCTGTTACGCCTTGTGATCATGTGATAATTGTTGATGGCTAGGGTGACAAAGTTTCTTTATGTGACAGCCTTGTGGTGATGGAGTCTAACTCACAAAGCTCTGCAGACCTTCATCAAAAGTAAATAAACTTTTAACAGCTATAAAAGTTTTTTTTTTTGACAAATCAGTTTCTACTGTTTTGCAAAGATTTCTGTTTGAACAAGGGTTTTATCTTTGGGTATGAACTTCACACCTTTACAAAAGGTAATAGTTTAAAAAAATGAAATGAATTCATTTTATGGTATTGTCACTAGTAAGTTTTGGCTGTCTAATTTGCATGCCTGATGACAAAAGTTTTATCTGTTCATATACCATCCTCTTAAAAAAACACTGGTTATTCGGAATTACAACAGTTCATTGTTTGTAATGGTCAAACCTGCAGGTTCAACGACATGTTTTACCAGTTCCTGAAATATGATTCTAGCATTGCTCCTGTTGAAGATTTGTAATCTAATGTTTGTGTTTAGGTTTATAAAACTCTCTGACTGCATGGGGGTTTTATGCATTCCTTCTTTACAGGCAGAGTAACAAATTAATACAATTTGTGAACACATTTGAAAATTTATCAGAAACTATGTTCTGTAGAAGTGCAAATTTGTAAGTCATTTTAAGAGATGACATTCAGCAGTAAAAGAAATAGCCCCTTAACAATAAAATAAGCTGAATGTTACAAATTTGTGTTTGTATTAATTACATAGCTGCACTATTTATTCCTGTCTTTAGGGTAAAAGATGTGGGTACCTAGTTAAATGTGCTGTTATTTTATAAGTAGGCCTATAGATACTGTGGTTTCTGAACTGCAGAGTCTCTCCAAGAGTACATTTTATTTTCTGAAGAGCACCTTATCAGTGCCGTAATTAAAGAAGAGGATGTTTGTTCTGCTTTTTGTCCCTTCTTCTGGCTGGGGATTTCTTACTTAAACAATGCAATTACTACTTTTGTACTGACAAATCACAAGGACATTAATTATTGTTTACACTTAAGTATTGAATTGCCTAATCTTAAACCTCACATTAAAAAGGAAGTAATAAATAGCATAGTGTGTGAATGACCATCTTGTCTTGCATGAGGTATGTAAATACTTGTATGGATTCTGACTGTGCATTTTTTTCAGGGAATGGTAAACTATACATGTTCGGCAGTAACAACTGGGGCCAGTTAGGACTGGGATCAAAGACCACTGTCAGCAAACCAACATGTGTTAAAGGTTTGTTTAATTTTTCTTTTTTTTTGTCTTTTTGAAAGGAGACCCTTGTGGAAAGGTACTTTATAAGATGCAGTTCCGAAATAACTGGTTCTGCCTTCTTTACTCATTATCTGTACCATATTACTGCACAAGCTTATAAAGGTAGTTTAGAAGGATCCCTGGTTGACTTTCCATCAGTTCCAGATTCTAGGTCCTTTTCTGTCTGAAGATTACTTCAGATACATAGAATCCTGTCTGAGGGCTCTCATTTTATGTAATATTTGCCTTTTCTGACAAACCATAACTTCATTGTGACTGCAAAGACATGAATCAGATGCCTGGTCTCTGCAGTGTTGTCTATGCGTTAGAAATCAGAGTTGCGTTAGAAATCAGAGTTGCAGCAGCGTTGTGTAACCTTTGCATCACTTTTGTCTTAGCATCTTTATAAATGAAAAAATCTGAGAACTTTCTACATGTGCTGCTATGTTTTTAGCAAGAATAAGAAGTGCCCAAGGGGGCATAAATGTTAATATATTTGTATGAAGCAGTAAAGTAAATACCCATATTCTTTTATGTGTTGTAAAATATGCTTTAGTTGCACTGTTATCTTCTTGAGCTTTCCTAGCCAGTTTTATCTAGTCAAACAAAACTGTCAATATTTATCCCTAACCCCTTACTTATGTCAAGTCAGATCTATCCTATTAACACATTTCTTTTCACCATTAAATGTTTATCCTCATCCTTTCTGCCAGCGGATCGATCTGTTAGCTTATTGTTAAAACCAAGTTATCCTGCTTGTTCAAGCTCCTTTTTTCCCAATTTAGTTTATTCTACTCTCCTTTATCTGCTCCTCTCTCTATTTCACTTCAGAGGGAGAATGCAGCTACTTTCAGGTTCGCATCTTCTGTCAGCCATGTGAGAGATAGATTGATTCTTACCTTGGCTTAAATGGATTGGGTGTCAAGTTTTGGTTTTGCTGTCAAATTGCAATGGAGAATAAAAGACGAAGAGAAGATCACAGCAATTCAAACCAGACCTGGCATCCATTGAAAAAAGTCACAAGGGGGGTATCTTTCTTCTCTTGGCAGTAGGCAGCAGGAGAAAGTCCTGGAGCTTTTCTCACTAGCTTTCAGTCATCACTTGGCTTTGGGAATGGGGTTGCAAGAACGCATTTCAGTTTCTGCTTGGGGCCAAATGGTCGTGGCTGCATGTTTTCTGAGAAAACGTCTTCTGGGACTTGACTAGAGACTAATGAAATTGGTTATGAAAAATTGCCAGCAACTTTGTAAATATAGC
Organism: Ibidorhyncha struthersii; assembly: GCA_013398815.1. NCBI lineage: Eukaryota > Metazoa > Chordata > Aves > Charadriiformes > Charadriidae > Ibidorhyncha > Ibidorhyncha struthersii. The sequence continues at coordinate 236,173 of VZSZ01004221.1, forward strand.
ACGGCTCATCAAATACAATTGATTAGCCTGAGTAGGAGGAAGGTTTGGGAGCACAGGCTTCTGGAGAGCTGATTAAGATCATCTCTGAAGCTGGAAGCAGAGTTTTTGGATATAAAGCAGCAAACTAAAATAGTAGGAAGAAGCCAACATTGGAAGTGTGATGGTTCCAGCCTGGTAGTAGTGGTAGGTGTCAGGTAGGATAGGCAGGAACCTGAATTTGGACAATTTATGTTTGCGTCTGGGTGATACACCAGAAGCAGTTCATGCTGAAGTAGATGGATTTATTCAGTGACTTGGTAGAAGGTAGAAGGGGCTTTAATCTGAATGTTCTGGAGCCGATGAAAGTTGATTTGGAAGGACTGAAAAAAGGTTTGTGAAAGGGATGATGGCTTTTGGCTTTGTCATGGACTAGTGCAGTGGAAAAGCAATTAAAGATATATTATGTAAAAATAATGCGGTTTTAAGAGCATTGTGTAGGGCCCATGGACACGGCTGAGAGAAGATAAATTGTTGGCAATGATCAGTAATTGGAGAGAGGATGGAAAAGTCAGTGAGATTCTTTTCCTGTTTCTGAAATGGAGTGCACTTGCCATGGGAGAAAAAGCACCTCTGTATTCTCTCTCTTTCTCACCAAAACAGCTCTTGACTCCTCTCGCCTACATTCCCAGTCTTTCACTGTCACCAGACTGCGGAGAAGTACATACAATGGGTGGGTAGTAACTGAGCTGAAATTGAGGCAGGATTGTATGGGCAAAAATTTTAGGCACTAGTCCAGATAGGACTGTCCTTGGCAATTGAGTTTAGTGAGCAATAAGAGGGCACTGCAGAGCAAAAGTGTAGCAAAAAAGGTAGCTGTGCATAACAAAGGAAGATAGAGGTGACAAGACAAAAGAACGGTGTGATTTTAAAGATTAAAGATAGTGTGAAAAGTGTAAGAGGGAGTTAAGAATGGTGCCGTTAATGAAAACTGAAGACAGCTTTAAGCATGCATGTTGTCCTGCAACGTGATATATTCTTTGAGGCGTATCCCATAAATGGTGAATTCTGGTGAATGTGGCATTGGGATGAAATAGCCATCATCAAGTTAACCTGAGTGTCAGCTGTGAGTTTTTAAGGTCTATATCTGTTTTCTTGTCTTGGGGGAATCCTGATTTAATAAGTCATGTGCTAGCTTCAAATGGGCAACGAATCTTGTAATCATTCTGTTGGTAAAAATATGGAAAAACCCCAGAGCTCCCTCTAGAGCATAGAACGTTTTCTTGTTGAACCAGCTATCAGCTTGTTTATAACTTTTCCATCCCCTTTGGCTTTAATTCATAGCTTTAAAACCAGAAAAAACAAAACTTGCTGTTTGTGGAAGGAACCACACTTTAGTTTACACAGGTATGTAACCTATATTATATACATATTAAAGATAGATTTCTTCCTTTGCTTTCATGCAAAATTACATTAGGAACCCCAGGAGTGTTGAGGAAGGTAAAATAAATGAAAATGGGACTGTTAAAACTTGGGAGTTTGATATCTAGTTCTTTGAATGCTTGACTTACTCTGAGCCAATGCATTTATACAATAACGTTATATAGGAGTTTGCTAGCAATAGACGGATGAAAAATTTTCTTGCTGGCATTTGAGGTGTAGTTAACAGTTATCAATATTTCATTTAAGCCCTGTAAAGGTATATTAGTATTTTTTTACATATCTGTACTCGAATTTACCTTTGACAAGTATTTTATCTTTATTAGTGCAAAGTTATATATTTGAGTAAATATAGTAGAACTGAATGTTTTCAAGTCTTCAAATTTTGTTGCATTTTGGTTAGACAAGGTAGTCTGCTATTTCAATGACAAGTTGTTTTATTAAGTTATAAATAAATAAACTAAATTTAATTTAAAAAATAAATTTTTAGAGAGACAGTATACAGAGATTTGATGCAAATTCTTGTCATGCTTCTGAAATTTATGTAATGGAATAGCCGTCTTTGTGGTTGCAATCCTTTAGCTTGCAGTAATGATATAAAGAGGATTGTTTGATTATTATGAGGTTTATATATGTGGAGACCCTGAGCACTGTAAATAAGACTATTAGAATAAAACAGAACATTTTAATAACAGTTGAATATGCAAGACTGCACAGGGTAAATATTAGTCACTTTTAATGTACACGCTGGCTGGATATTTTATGGCCTTTTATATAGCAAGGACCATTTATAAATTGTATGTCAGTTGCTGATCACATTTGTGTCTGGATTTGTGTTACTAATGGGCCTTTTCTTTTTCATCATAGATGAACACTTTAGATGTGAAACATACTAAAATTAAAAATATAAATCTTAAAGTTCTCTTAAGTTGAAGGTGTCAATTGTCAGTTTTAACTTCATCCTTGAGATTCTTAAACAAAATAAAGACCTAATTAATTAAATTGAAAGTGATTTAACTATTAAAATGAATAGAATATTTCTAATAAAAACCTAAGCAAACCCATATTTCATTCACAGTACTCAAAACTATCAAGTTATGCATCTCTTTAATTTATGTACTGATACAATTTCAGTTTTCTTGCCTGTGACATCATCCAGCATTTTCCTCCTGCTTTATCTTAAAATATACATGATTTGGGGAAGGAGCTTCTTCTGGCTGCCAGGGCTACTAGTAGTCATTTTCTCAGAACTCTTGCAGAACTTCAAGTTATATTTACTTTTTAGATCAGTCTCCAGAATGTTGGGAAATGCAGTCAGTCTAAGTATATATAGGGCCTTTAGAAAGTTCTGATGCAAGTGTGTGCAGGAAAGCCTCCTTGCTAGCTACAACAGAAAATGCTGATGTCAACTCAAGGATGTTTCAGGGCAGTAGACCCCAACTTTTCTGTAATGTTTTTCCATTGGAAATTAAATGACTTGGTCTAGTTTCTCTAACTTTTTACTGCTGATGAGAATGTCTGTATTCTGTGTGTTACGTGTGCTTTTCTGTATGCAGAAAAAGGAAATGTGTATGCTGCTGGAGGTAACAGTGAAGGTCAGTTGGGATTAGGTGACACAGAGGAGAGGACCACATTTCATTTAATTAGTTTTTTTACCAACCAGCACAAGATCAAACAGCTAGCAGCTGGATCATACACCTCAGCAGCAGTAACTGGTAAGAGCAATCGCTAATAAAATCTATTTATGTGTGTCCAGCCTGGTGTTCCAGGGAAACATTTATTCCAGCATTCTGTCTGCATATGTGGGTGTATTTTCTGTGCCTCCCTGTCTTCTTTCCCTAGTAACCATAGTCATTTTTTGATAGCCAATTGCCTATTTCAACACAGTGTGGTAAGGGGTAGCAGTCTCATTACCTTCCTACAATTTTTGTGAAAGTAGACCTTTTCCATGAGCGATGGCCTGCAATGGGTTCTCAACTTGTTCTAGTTCAGTAGGAATTCTTACAAAGGAGAGACAGTATGAATACCCTCAAAATGGGAAAGATCTTCAGTTCATTTCCAGAGAAGCCAGCTACAAAACATTAATCTCATGAAAACTGAGTTTCTCTAATTCCACTTCTTACTGCCACTCTTTTGGTCTCCTGGTACAGGCTACACAGCTGTGTCAATTCTGGAAGAGGCCGAACCTATGACCTATTTCTCTGATGGCAAATTATACAATTACGACATGTTGAAGTCCCCACAGTTATAATACTTTCAGCCGTTGAATGGGTGGTCCTTTATTACCCTATAAGTTTTGCTATAAAGCAGCTGTTTCTGTACGTGTTTAGGATAAGTTATTGAGGCCGTCATTTCAGAACGTGACAGAGAGCCTAAGAGTGCATGAGAGAGATGCTAGCCTGCTCGTCTGGTTTGTGGGTTTTTTGTGACGATTGCTAACATTCTCCTGAGATTTGTACGTCAGCTTTGAATGATTTTAGTTCCCAACAGCATCTCAGCAGCACTGTAGATGGTACATTTTTTTATTCACAACTTACTTCCCAGCAATAAGAAATATGCAGAGAGAAGACCTCATCTCGTCTAGAAAAGTCTAGTGATTTTTCATGTTGTTTGCTACCTTTTGTTTTGTTTTGTTTTTTTACTTCTGCCATTGGTCATTGTGTCAACAGAGGCTGGTCTTAATAAAACTGGAACAGCTATTGTGATACTTTAAGGAAAACAAAATGAACCTGGGCAATATAATCACCTGTGGAGAACACTGACAGATGAGGCAAGAATAAGTGGGGTGTGTACCAAAGTCAGAACAGAGAATAAATTTCGAAGAATAAGAAAGTGGTGACTTGCTACTAGAAATGAGAAGATGCCTTAAATTCACCATAATATTTTCATACCAACCTCTGGGAGCTGCACTGTCTTATATGCCCAGTCTTACTCTTTTTGAAGGAATGTTTTTATGTAATACTTTTTGTGTTGCTATTTATGGTCTAACATCAGTTGATGACTAAGTGTTCAGTATCACTTCTGAAAAGCTTAAGTGATACCGTCTTACTTCAGACTGCTTTGTTGCATTGTGCTAAATACCATTTTATGTCCCTGAGATCGTGACATTTAGTAGTCATACACAGAGTTTATGAAATGCTCTTAAACGGGTAGGTGAACTTTCTATTAGTTTTGGTTTTAAATCTGTTAACTGTCTGTGTCTTCATTTTAGAGGATGGGCAGCTTTTTGTGTGGGGTGACAATTCGGAAGGTCAGATTGGCTTGGCTGATAAAGCCTGTGTCACTGTCCCTTGTCAAGTGGATGTTGGAAAACCTGTTTCTTTTGTATCCTGTGGATATTATCACTCTGCCTTGATAACAGGTAAGAGAATGGGAACAGCGGTTAGTGGAGGGAGACAAGTCGGTGGTTCTCAAATTGTCGTCTTTCTAAAGGTAGCTAATGAGGCATTCATTACTTTTGAAACTAGATATGCCATAGTTGTTAAAAACTGCCATGTGGCAGAAAGTCATCTATGTAGTTTTGTATCACATTGGGAGATTTTACCAGAGTCAGGTTGTCTAAAATGTGGTCCTAACTGATTTAGTTGGGAAACTTGTATGTAATCTACTTTATAATTGTACATTATTGTTGAATTAACAATACTGTGAGAAAAAACTGCAGTTAATTTCCTGCACTATTTTCATGACAGTTATGACAAACGTTCTGGATTAATGTAATGGTTTCAGTAATCCAGCTCTTCTTGAGATTATTCTTTTTTTTTGTGATGATCAAATAATCATCTTCATCTTCTCTAGACATATAAATGTTGAATAGACTTACTATGTTTTGAGGAAAAATTAATCTCATTTGCTAGCAGTGCAAGATTGTTGTCAAAGTTTGATGTTATGTATTAAATTTTAAGTTTTGAAGTCAGTTAAACAGGCAGTATACGATACTAGGAGAAGCATATGCTACAGTGAGTCAGTGTCTGATCTCCAAACCAACCCACCTCTCTGTTGCTTTCCACCTCTCTCTTCCCACCTGCCTGTTGTTTTCCAAAGTGATGATGTTACTCATTTTTTTAATAATGCCATTATGGGTGAATTTATCAGTCAGTGCTGATGGCATTACATATGAGCAGCCATGAACTTCTCTCAGCCATATAGATTTACTTTATTAAGCTTTACAGTTTAGTCCCTTCAGAGTAATTAAAGATTTCAAAGGATCAATAGTTTTGATTGTAAAGCTTTTAATGGGTACCCAGGAACTATTCCATCAGATATTTTTCTCAGGTTACTTGATAAATGTTACTTTTCCACATGCAATATCTATATAGCTCTCTGAGAATATGCTGTTAACAGAATGAGAGCTTCCTATGCTAGACAAATACTAATTAGGTGTTATGCTTGTAGTGTGCAACTTCTATTATAGATGCTTTATTACAGTAAATGAATGAAGTGCCCATGATTGATCAGGACCTCAGCACCTGTTAGGAAATCTACAGCTTCCTGAACTCGAAATAAATGGGGAAAAAGAGAATAAATATCCTTACTTCAAGGGTATAGTAAGAAGGTGTGGATTTCTGCCCTAAAGCCAAGAGCTGAAGCTCTGACAAGACCGCAGCAGGATGTAACAAAAGCTCTCATTAGAAGAAGGGTTGCGGACGAGCATCTAAGAGGAAAGAGAGAACAGTGTGTGCCAAGTGCTCCGAGGAAGCAGAAACTTTTAATGGAGGAGCATGAGAAAAAAGGATTAGGGTAGCAGCTGGGTAAGAGAAATGAAGCCTCTTAAAATATTAGTAGGGAGATGAACTGGTTATCACTTGTGAAGATGGGGAGTCGTTGAACCTGTCACTGCTTAAACAGGCCCAGGTATGAGATGGAAAATCTTAATTTTCAGCCTTAGTATCTGCAAATCCTGGACAAATTTGGCTTCAGTCTGTTTTGCTGAAATTGCGGACATGCAGAGGGCCTCTTTTGTGGTGAAAGGAGAAATATTTTTTATTATTTTCCCTTGGGCCCTTCCTGATAGTTTTGTTTGACTGATACTTTAACTACCATAGAAATTGAGTGTTGGGCATCCAGGTTCTTTTTTACTGAACTGATCTTCTGTTGCAATAGTGTCAGTGTATATCCAGCCAGTGTTTAAAAACAAAGTTTATGCATTTGATCTAAGTGTACTGTAGTCATACAGTATTTTAGCGATGAAGTTAGCCATTAAATTATGAATTTGGAAGTTCTGCAAGCTGAGTCTGTTTGAGTACAAATGTGGTTACCTTATTTTTCTTACAGCCTAGTTAGGAAGGAAGTCAAGGCATGATGCTGTTAAAAGACTTTGCTTATAAAAAGATGATTCTTTTAGTATTATGTGGATTATTCTTTCACTTACGGAAAACACCTGCCTGTAGGGGTTGTTGGACTGACTCAGAACAGTCCCTCTGAACCCCCTCTGAGGGGTGGTAGAACATAGCAAAATAGATAATTATGGAGTATTTGGAATATTCATATTACGCGGATAGTTTTTTTCCCCCAAATTGCCATTTGGTCATTGAATTATGCCTTGAAGTATATTTAAAAGTTTGCCTAGCACAGGGAGCTTTCCATGTATTTTTATTGTATGGTTTTATCTTGTATACTGGAGAGTGATTAGTGTTATTGTCAATATATACTTTTGGAGGAAATATCTGGAAAACAAAGTGGTTCTGTATTTTCAGAACTGAAATTTGAACTATTCAGGTGAGTGTATAATCTGTATTAATTCCCTCAACATCAATAAAGTATACCAGAGGAACATTTTTAGATTGTGGTTGCTGTTACAATGGAAGAAATGGGAGAAACACTGTTAATACAAAGCTTTCAACACCTTAACTTATCTATACTATGCTTACATATCTATATACTTATATAACTATCCTGTAGAATTACTACATTTGGACTTTTTAAACGTGACTTGTACATAAAAAAAGCATCAAATTATATCCTATCTTTAATAATAAAGCATAGTTGCAGGATGTAGGACTTGATACATGTTGCCAGGCTGAACTGATGAGTGCGGCACCATATGGTTCACTTTTTAATATATTTACGTTTGACATAAGCTATATACTGGGTAAGTAAACTGTTAGGATCACAGGCCTATCTGGATTAAAACTAAAAGATGGTTAATGAGGATACTAGGATACATAATGTGGTCACAGAGTGCCCTCTCCAGGACAGGATGTTTAATAAGTGATTATTGAGAGAAAAAGTGGTGAAAAGTGGATTCCAGCTTTTTTTTTTTTTTTTAACTAAAGTTATTTCTTTGAAATAGCTGTTTTTTTAAAAGGTTTTATAGGCATTTGTCTACAACAAATTTGTCTACAACATAGACATATATTATATACACATACAACATATAGGCATTTGTCTACGACAAAAAAAATTCTACAACGCTCCCCCAACTCCCAAGGTTTCTCAACTCTAGTAGTTCCAAAAAGATGATTTGTTACCTTTCTTACTTTTGCTTTTTAGAATGCCTTCTTTGCAGACGATAATTCAACTACTAAACGTGTCAGTCACCTGTATTCTACCATGTACACGTGGGCCCCACTGACGCCAGAAGTAGTTGTAGAATTGAAGAACAAAATATATCCTGAATTATTTTAAATAAAAAAACACTTCTGAAATTTAGTCTTGGCACGAGCACAGGCAATGGCTAGCTCATTTCCATCCGCATATTAGGAAACTTGTCTGGTTACTTGCTTCATCTTTGAAAGATGATTGTTTGCTCCCTTTTCCTCTCACTTTGCATTCTTCAAAGAGTTCCACTGAAAAGAAGTTTTTAGTTTTTAGTTTCCAGCCCTCCTTAGGGCTTTAGGACTTTCTCCCAGTATCTGTTTCCTTTCCTTTCTTTCTGCAGACTTGGTATATTAGAGGTATGTCTCAAACAAAGCGACAGAAAAAGAGTGAGCTCCAGGAGCAGAGCAATGATTTTGAGTCCATATACAGATCTTTACTTGATTAGTCTTTGACCACAGTCACTCAAGAGGGGATGGTTTTTCGGAAAGCATTAAGCTTAGCAAGCATTTACAGCTCATTTGTCCACTGGAGGACATGAAGAGCAGGAAAAGCCAATTTATCTAGCCACTACTCTGGTGTCTACAGCAGAATTACATTCATGGAGCCAGAAAGGAATTGAATATATTAGACCTCTTCTGGTGTTTCCCCTGCCTGAACTGTTACTGTAAGCAAGGTCAAGATAGATTCTCACTGAGAAGATGTCTTTTCATGGAGAGCTTTGTGGGTTCCTTGAATTCCTTCTTTTAATGTACTTTGTCTTTATTTTTAAGGACTAGTTTTAAAGATCATCCATTCCACAAACACTTCTGAGCTCAGAACTTCAGCATTTGAGGGGGTTTCAACCAATTTGGTCTTGAATAAATACTACTTTTTTTTTTTCTTCATTTAATTAAGAGATCATAGAGTGATCCAATTCTTTTGTCTACTGCCTTCATTTGCTACCAGCTAGGTCTCTTATCTTCGCTCATCTACAATATGTGCCTTTACCTTTGAGAGGCAAAGATAGTTTTCCATTTGCTTGCCCACTTCCTTCCCATGCACCCGTGAGGTGAAGTTTAGTGATACAGAAGATGTGCCACACTAGAGGAAGTTCAACATGCGAGAATGGGACTCATAGGAGAGGAGAAAATTAAATAACCAGGTTCCATTGTGAACAGAATGTCCTTAAAATGCAGGTGTACTGAAAACAGTACATAAAGTCCTTAAAATGCAGATGTACTGCACATATACTGTACTCAAAATTTATCTGGGTTTGACTGGATTCTTTTTATGCTTGATAGCTATTCTTCATAGTTTTTAGACTACTATTTTCCTTAAAGGGATGTGTAATGTATTAAAAAATTGCTTTAATAAATGGGTTTATCATTGTTAGCTGGATTATTAAGTTGAAAAAATGTAATAAACGTGATTAGTTTGGGAAGTCAGTGGAAGCTTGGACATTTGCATCTCTAATCCTATTAATTAGATTGTGACTGGATTAATATTTGCAGTGCAGTAGTGTTTTAAAAGAAGTGCTGGTCTCTTCAAAGAGAACAGCGTAAGTGGTTAACTCCCAAGTGCTTTTGGGGGTTTATCAGCTTGTTTCTAGAAATATATGTCAAATCCAAGAGTATTAAAACAATACTTACCTTCCAAAAAATACAGGGTTCTTTTTGTTGTTGGGGTTGTTTCTTTCTTTTCAGTTAGAATCCCTAATAAAATCTCTTTTTGTCAATGGAATGTTTTAATTATAGAAAGCCTTACATCGCAGTGGATTTTTTTATTGTTAATTGGGCTACTGTTTTAGAATAGAAAGTCGATGCTGCTGAAAATAACTGCAAAGTATCAGCCTGTTCAGAGTATTTCTGCACGTAGGTGTAAGGATAAATATCAGAATTAAAACAGAAAATCAAACTGAACAGAGAAGCCTAAACACAGTCCATAGTTTAGAAGTGAAATGAAATATACTTTTCTGCAGCTGTGATCATTTGCTGCTTCTTAAAAAACACAGACAAAGTGAAATGACTGCAAAACACATCTTAGAAAAGAAGTGTAGAAGAATGCAGCAAAGGTATTTCTGCACAGATACACGCAGGTAAATGAAGTGTTGTAGTATTATTGGTGTAATTTTTATGTGCATGAAAGAAAAGTGTCAGAATGATAGAAAAAATAAGGACAACTGGGAGGATGGGGTTAGACCTCTGATGATGATAGTTGGGAAATACAGCTGCTATCATGTTTCATTGTCTTGCTGAAGAGAATGTAGCTCTGTGAATAGATTGTGGGTGGCTACTCTTAATAGCCTGAGCCCTGTGAAACCCTGCAGGAAGCTTGACATTGAGTAAGACTCTATTATTGTCATTCCCTGATTGCCTCTCTGTGCAGTTAGAGCATTCAACAAAGATAGTAAGTCCAGTTGCTAGCCTTAGTGGCCCAGCAGCCTGGTACTTGAAGAATATGTGCTGTTGTGAGAGGCAGAAGTGATCTTGGAAAATATAGAAACCATATAAAATTGTCTGGGGCTTCTTTGTCTAAGGCAGAGGCTAAGTTTCTTAGGTCTTGTGAGCTTTGCAAGTAAATATTGTGCCGTCAAAGTTAGGTTCTAAATCTTTGGTGGAAGTGCTGGCTTGCAACTTTATGTTGAGGCTTAGGGCCTGTTTTCCATTTAAAGGAGGAATTCGGCTTTTATGAAAAAAAGTCTTTTTTATAGTTTTTGCTCTTTGAGTATGTCATACATTTCCTTCAGAATTGTCAAGTTAATTGATAAATTTATGCATTTAAATAAATTTGAAGCTGATGTATCTTAAAAAAATGTGTCTTTTTTTTTTTTTTTCTGAATGAGCTTTACCATAAAATAAGAGACATGCTTAGAATCATAGAACGGTTTAGGTTGGAAGGGACCTTGAAGATCATCTAGCTGCAACCCCCCTGCCATGGGCAGGGACACCTCCCACTAGACCAGGTTGCTCAAAGCCCCATCCAGCCTGGCCTTGAACACCTCCAGGGATGGGGCTTCCACAGCTTCCCTGGGCAACCTGTTCCAGTGCCTCACCACCCTCAGAGTGAAAAGTTTCTTCCTAATATTTAATCTAAATCTACCCTCTTTCAGTTTGAAGTCATTCCCCGTCGTCCTGTCACTACATGCCCTTGTAAAAAGCCGAGCTGAACAACCAGCCAGGCTGAACAACCCCCACTCTCTCAGCCTGTCCTCATAGGAGAGGTGCTCCAGCCCTCTGATCATCTTTATGGCCCCGCTCTGGACCCGCTCCAGCAGGTCCATGTCTTTCCTATGTTGGGAGCTCCACAGCTGGACGCAGTACTCCAGGTGGGGTCTCACGAGAGCGGAGTAGAGGGGGAGGATCACCTCCCTTGACCTGCTGGCCACGCTTCTTTTGAGGCAGCCCAGGATATGGTTGGCCTATCCAACCAGGATATGGTTGGATACTTGGGTACAATTGCACATTGCCAGCTCGTGTTGTGCTTCTCATCAACCAGCACCCCCAAGTCCTTTTCCTTCAGATTCTTCCTATAGTTAAAATTAATTGAAAACCTCTCTTCAGGCTTCCTTTGAAGAAAATAGATAATAATCTTGACCATTTTTTTTTTTATTGTGGACTGTCAATACCAAAGGTAACAACATACATCACAGACAAGCATGACTGCTCCAGCATCACTTCCTCTGAGAGTATGGGAGAAGAAGGCGTGCGTTATTAAAACACATAGTAGTTTAAGGGTTTTCAGAATGAATCAAAGCCTTTCTGATGGAGGGTCGTGGCAACAGCAATCTCTGCTGCTCTGTTCTATGCACGCACTGCTGATGTCACTCTTTAGCACAAAGTAATCCGGAGCCAAGTGCCACAAAGAAAAAAAAAATAGATATTGCTGGCAAAAGAGTTTTCCAGGAAAAACATTTTTAATCTAGTTTATCTATTTCATTTAGCAGATGTCTTAAATGAAAATGTATTAGTAACTAGTTGTCCCATAATTACACAAAATGAAGGTGCAGTTTTGCAACCTGGAATTCTTGCTCAGTTTTTATTCCTGCAAAAGGAAATTTTAAATGAGTGTATTGCCAGGAAGATTCAATAAAAATGACACATTTCTTACTGACACCAGTTTTGACTTTCTCATCATCAGAATTAAAAATTCAAAATTCCTTTCCTGTCTTGGCTTGGTATGCCCAAGTTATAATAAACTTCTGTTTTGAATCATATCTTTCAATTTTTCCTCACTCGGTTTTAATAATTTGACTAATCTCATTTGCTTTTTAGAATGCATATGCAGCTTCATTTTTTCTACTTTACATTTTTATTCATAGGTTCACTTTTAGCTCTTCCGTATTTCTTATTTCTGTATAGGCTTTTTTTTTTTGGTTGTTGCCATTGTCATTAAATTCCCAAATTTTAAGTTGTGGCTGACAAAGTGCAAGGAAAAAGCAACAAATGTAGCAGCTATGCAAATAGGGGAATATTTACAAAGGCTAACAGAAAACTAGTAATAAGCTTGTTTTGTTATGCTCTGCCTGTGTTCAGTGGAGAGAGGAATGGGCTTCTCTAATGGTCAATCCTGACACCTAAATAAAGCTTCAGCTTTGAAATTTTCTTTGACTTCACCTGTTTTCATTGTCTGTGGGGAAAGACCAGCACTTCTAAGGTTAAGCCAACTTTCATGTTGGCAAGGATTTCATCCTTTTTGAAAAAGAATCTCTCAGATACTTGTGCATTGCGCAATAGTGATGCGTCTAAATGCTGTAAAAGTAAATTTGTGAACGCTGAATGCAGCCCTCTGAAAACACTAAATGTGTCCCTATGAAAGTAAAAGTACATTTTGTACTGAAGTACAAGTCTGCATGTTTCCAAAAATATTGGAGATGGGTGCTTCTGATGACTGAGCTTTAATAATGGAGTATAAATCTGGGGGTTGTTATTATGTTCATTATGTAACTGTAGCTCTCTCTTCAAATTTCCTTTAGCAGACGGCTCCTACGCTAGTTTAGACATTTCTCTATCTTGGACTAGCTCCATGTAAGAGTTTTGTTTATCCTTGTGCTTTGTTATATCCAACTGCGATTAAAAGCCAGACTTTTTCTTACATAGTAGTGCATGATGATTTTTTTGGTAAGTAATTTCAAATTCAGATTGTGGGGCACAATTTGCTATGAGGACACTACTCCACAGATAATCTTTTCAGGAGTGGAGAACTCTCAGCTATTAACTTGAAGCTTTGCTGGCAGTAAAGAAATGGTTTCTACCTAAACCTCACTCTGACCTGTTAGAATAGCTGGGGGCCTTTGCACGGAAGATCAGAAATGTAGATGTAGATAAATTGTAAAAAACCCCCCCCGATGCAGATAAATATAAAATGTAGATAAATGTAAAAGAAGTAGAAAAATGTAGATAAATTGTAAATATAACAATGGAAAGTACATTGCACAGGTTCCATTTTTAACTATTGTAGAAGGATACATAGAATGCTGTCTTGAATAGTAATTCAGACTTACATAGCAATGAAAAAGCAAAGGGAGTGATTTGGGTTTGAACAGTTTTTGAACCGGATTCTTAAAAAGTCAGGGTGAATGAGAAGGGTCTTCTCGTATGATTATGTAGCAGATCAGAAAGAAGTTACAGGAAGAGATCTGTAAAGACCTCTCTATTTTTTTGAACTTAATTCTGGTGGAGTTACTGCTATGGAACCGCTGCTGTATTCCTGTTGTTGGATATATAGCTTTCTTCTTGCTGTCCAAACCACACAGTTTCATGTCATTTACTCTGTTTTTTTTCTTTTTTTTCCTCTATATCTTACAAGAAGAAAGTGTGGATTTTCCATCAGAATTCTATGCAAAACCATTTTCTGTTTAAGTTAAGATTCTTACAAGCAACTTCAGTTGACATAAATACTGATTACAGAGGGAATTATAACCTCTCAGAAGGATGTATATGTTTTTGGTTTTCCCTTGGCTAGATTCCTTGCAAGCCAAATTTTGCAGTTCTCATCTTGGAGAGGGGCTAAAATTTAGCCCCTTCTTGTCCCATCAAAGCAGGCTGCTTTGCACAGCTGTTTGGACATTATACAAATATGTTGCATTATCCCCTAATGTTCATACACTTTTCTGTCTTACTGATGTGTGTCTGTAGCAGTCTTGAGAACCCAGCCTTGCTTCTGAGTTCGCTCTGGAAATCCTGCTCTGTTCTGTATTTACATAGGAGATGGTGAGCTCTATACATTTGGAGAACCTGAAAATGGGAAACTGGGATTATTGCCTGAACAGCTGAAGAACAATAGAGTCCCACAGCCTGTACTGGGAATTATGGAAAAGGTGAATAAGGTTGCTTGTGGTGGAGAGCACACAGTGGTGCTGACAGGTATGCAATTTAACTGGATTTTTTTACAACCCTATAACTTAATCAGTAAACTCAATTTACTTTAAAGAATTTACATCCCACTGCAGTGTAAGATGCTGTAGTGTTCCTAACTGGAAGATCATTGTACATCAAGGAGGTAGAAATCCACGTAACAGGTAACCTAAGTGCAGGCCTGTGCTGTGCTGTGCCTATCCCTTTGCTGAAGGATAAACTTCGTCAGCTAATTGTAACAGCGGAGCTTGAGGCAGGTCCTCTGTGGTACCAGTGGTTACACCAACTGTGCGTCCTTGCCTTTATCTAGAACTTCAGGAGCAAGTTCTCATGTGAACGTCCTTTTTATTTGACAGAATAAATGATGAATAGAGTTGTTTTGCCTGTAGGAAAATCCTATAAGAGCTCAAATGACCAAAATGGGGTAATCTTGCACGGATGGGATCTGTGTAGCGTGCTGCGCCTGGCTGGACGCCTGTTCAGTTCCACACAGCTCAGGTTTTCCAGCATCCAAAGGGATGTAAGATTATTGATACTATCTGCTTTTTCTTTTTTGTGTTAGCTCCAATAAATCGCGTTTTAAGAGATACTTTATGGAGTCTGAGTGCCTTCCTTACCGGGATTGGATTGTAACAAGGCAGTGCTGCCTAGCGCAACACAGATAATCAATGTTTCTTTCCTCTGAGGAGCTTGAAAGTGGTATTGGTGTGCGTGCAGGGGAAATTTTAGCGGAAAGCTTCCATTCTGTAGTAAATTTAAATGGCCCTGAATATTTAGGAAGGTACTTAGGAAGTAACTTTTCAAGTAGCTGTCTGTTAATAGTGATGGAGATGCACAATCTACTGCATGCCTAAATGGATTAAATATCTCTTTTGTGATGTAGAATGTGCCTGTGACTTTACGCAGAATCTTTAACATCCGTATAAAACTAGTACAGATATAGACATTCAACATATTGTACAAATCATAAAAATCAGCAAAATACAACTGTTATATATTAGTTCCCAGGTTTGTATGTATGGTACTTGGAAGATGAAATACGGTGTATATTACTGTGCTATTAAATAGTTGTGTCCCAATGGTGAACTACCTTTTCAAAGAGATACGTGCAAAGCATTGCTAGCTGTTTATTTCTGCAAGTTCTATCCTGAACTATAGTACTATAGAAGCAGGAAAAGGGAGTTTGACTTTGCTCACAGATGATTTAAAAAATAGCAGCTTTGGCTTGTAATGAATTCCACAGCTGTATAATATGCCTGTAATTAATCTCCTACCAAAATGCAAAAAGTGTAAAAACAAGTAGGATGTATAGATGTCAGTCCTTAAATCTGTATTTTGAAAATGCTTGTCAATCTGATGGAGTGCCTTCAAGATTATGTAACCAAAAATTTTAAAATAGAAATTGAAAATCTGACTGAAATTGTAGGTAGTATGATGTGGTATTGTACTGCAAGCCACTGGAGAGAGTAAAGGTGAAAATGATGTGCTGGGAAAGGTTATGTGTAATGATGAATCAAGCTGCAAGATTCTGGATAGGTTAAAACTCCTTTGGGAAAACTATGAAGAGGAAATAACAGTAGCCAATCCAGGAAATAATGCAAACATTTGTCTACATTTCAATGCCTTTGTCTCTTTTCTTCCACCAACATACAGTCTTACCCTGGCAGTATTCTATGTCATAAAATAAATTTCTTTACAGGAAATCAGATTATCATTATTATGAAAAAAATTACCATAAATTTGGGGGCAGCAAATGTATAAATCGTAGCATTATTTTATGGGTTATAAAGTGAAGTTCTGCAGAAAGAATTTGATTATCATTATTGATTATTTTTTTAACCATAAATCTGAAGCCAACCAATAGATATTTTGTTTTAATAGTATTTCATGTGATAAAATTTCGTTGTAACAAATGACTGTTACAGAGATTTATTTAGTAGGAAGATGTAGACCTGGATGACATCAGCATTACAGTGAAATCTGTACAAGAGCTAGAACAAAGAGGCAAAATATAAATGCCAAAACCCAAATACGGTGAAGAAAACACCATAGGAAGTCAGTGTCTTAGTACATAAGATTTACTTGCCTACGGAAATAGATTTTGTAGTAGAAGGCAAATAAGAAATTCAGTGCTGGCTTAGCTGGCAGTCGACGATTGAAGTGTTGAGTGCCAGAAGATCCAGTTGAGTCAAGAGAAGTGGAAAACAATATCCTCCAACAAAATACATTTTCCTAAAGAGTAGTAGTTGTGATGAGTGAAAGGTCAGATAGGTGTTTTTCAATGTAATTCAGCTATTATTAAATAGGCTAAATATGAACTTCTGCCTAGGACACTTTGAACAAAAGAGCAGAGGATAATGGAAATACTGTCTCAAGTGAAAGATACTTCATCAGGAGTGTTGACATACAGAAATGTTTCTGACTCAAAACAAGATTTGGGAAAAATACTTGGGGAAAAAATTGGGAAGAGAGATAGATATGGACACTGTAATCGTTTAAAAAGTGAGTGTAGCATACATGCATTGTAGGCTTTGCACCAGAAACTTAACTTGAAATCAGTACTGAAGTGTGTATTGCATCTTGGGATGAAGTGACGTGACCACAAATCGAGAATTCTGATGAGAGATATATTTTTAAAGAGGAGCAGAAACATTTATACCTCTTTTAAGCTCATTTTCCTAAATTAAGAACGTAGTACAATTTTGAAGAAATTCAGAATTTCATGTATTGTCTTCTGTGAAAATGGGTGCTGTTTGGCTTTCCTAACACAATATATACTGATACGGTTTTCAACTTTTCAGGGTCTTTCCAGTTTTTCAGGGTGTGTCATTTCAGTCTTAAAAAATAAGAAGTGAGTGTGTCTGACTGTTGTACATTCCCGTGTTTCATTTATCTTATTTAACAGAGGAATAGGATAGGAGAAAATGTCATATGGAGAAACTGTTGCACATCTTGGCTCATTTGTTCCCATCAGTTCTACTTAGGGTTTATCAAATTAAAATAAAGCATAATCCAGTTATTTTACTGAGTACGAGGCAAGTTTCTTCCTGACTCTCATACATAATTAGTCTGTTCTAAAGCACTTCATTTGATTTCTTTTTTATGACTGTCTTGTCTATTCTATTGACAATTTTGTATGGTAAGAACCACTGTTATCTGGCTTATTAAATCAAACTACCGTTTCTAATCTCTTCAGCATGTATCAGAGTAAATGATAGAAAGTATATATTAAAATAATGCTGCTTTTTTTTTCTCTGAAACTTCAAAATGGGAGGCTCAAGTGTTTATTCCCAGAGAACAAAAATTAAACTGTTGAGAACAATGATTAGGAAAACACTTTTTAAAGATACAAGGTTTTAGAAATGTTGAATATGGTATTGGAAAACATCTTCTTTACAAGTTTTATTGTTACTTCTGCCTTTAATATTTGCAGTTGTTCTAGAGAATAAACACCATCACAGTTAAAAGTTCTGTCATGCAAAAGCTTTCTTGCACTGTAGCAGCACAAACGTATTCACTTCATGACAGTCTATCAGCCAGTTCAAGAAGATCATATCCTCATCCCAGATAGCTTCTCTCAGAGACTAAAAAGAAATGCATCCGCTACCCGCAATGCTTGCAAATGCTTCCTACCGAAAATGGAAGCTGTTGGTATCCTCACTTTCAAAAGAAACATGAGAGAGCAGCAATCCCAATTAGCATACTCTTTCAATAAAGCTTTTAAAAAAGTAGAGTAACAATAACTTGTGAATCTAGAAGTTGGAGAATAAACTGGTGATTGGGAGTGGCCTTAATATCTTCCCTTTTTTCAGATGATGACAGATCCTCTGGGAATAATCCTCTGTATAAAAGGATATATTACCTCCTTTTATTCTCTGAAGGGAGGGAGTCCTTCTAGAATGGACCGTTTGACATAACAATGCAGCACATTAGTGTGTTGGTATGTAAAATGTTGGATTTTTCATCTTCTGTCTCAAGGTCTTTTAAAAATAAAAGAAAGTCAAGATACGCTTTTGACAGCAAATGAAAAGGCTGAAAAAGCTCTGCCTTTTTGTGACAGAACTGAATGTTCAAACCACATAAAATTATCTGGATTTTTCAAACCATTCTTAAGTCTGCATACTATTTATGCTGAAATCCCCAAATCCAATTACTAGCTCTGGTAAGACTGAGTATTGTGTCAACAGCTTATTTTTACAGCAACATTTTTCAGCGTAAACTGTTTAAAAATAAAGCTATAATAAGAGTGAACAGCCCATTGACATAATAGTAGTAGCAGTGATACTAATACTAATGATTATTAATAATAAAGTTCAAGGGAAATTAATATATGCGGAAAGATATAAGCATACTTGTCTGTTTCTTGTTTTCTTCCATGGATTTTTAACTTTGTCTGTAGTCTTAAATACATAGCAAGGAATGCATGCATCTTAAAAACACTCTTGGAGCTCACTCAGTTCTTTCAGCAAATACCATGTGTTAAAATCAAATCGGAAAGCTGTATAGACTTTTGCCAGGACAACGGTCCTGGAGACTAAAGAGCCGTTATGTGCTCCAGCAGATGCCTGCAAAGGTGGAAGACAGATAGTTATGGGGAAATATGCCTGTTCATCCAAAAAAGAAAATGTAGGAAGTAAAGAGGAAGCAGTCTGAGCGCTCAGGTGCTGGAGGTCACTTGGAACAGTGAAGCCATTGGCTTCTGTGCACGCTCTGCAACCATTTCTCTTCATCCTTCAAGGGCCCTCTTCTCGTGGGCTGCTGCTGTGGAGGCAGCAGTACCTTCCTCGAAGCCAAGGCACGACTTTTGTTCAGTCTCTTTTGGGTGCTGTTAATATGGCAGAGCCTTCCTCGCGATTCCCTGACACGTTGGAGGCAGTACTGCTTCCCTCGTGCTGCTGTGGCCGTACGTCTTTCCTCTCCCCTTGTACCACTCTGGTGTTGCCTTGACCATTCCACAGGAAACTTTATCAGCGACTCCCCCCCCCNGATGATGAAATTCACCTCTGTCATTTTATCACTAAGTCCATGATACCGTTTGCCAGCGACTTCTCTTTCCATGTGTTTATAAAGGCAAATTGGAGGAAATACCTAATTTCTGCTAAATGAGATTATTACTGAGGTTTGGCCTCACTTCTGCACCATAGCAATGATTCATGTAAGAAAGGTGCATGGTTTTTGTCTTCCCATGCCTTGATAATTGATTAATAAACAAATTTGAGAAAGAGCAAAATTTAGGTGCCTCTGGTCTATAGGGGAAGTAGAAAAAAATCATTCTCCTTATAAAGGCACTCTGACCTGGTTTCAGATTGGACCATTCTCCTCATTGTCACTGGAAACTGGGAAAAGAAAATAATTTCCTGTACTTTTAAAGTTATAATTTAAGAACATTTCCCTCTAAACACAAACACATTAGAGGTCTAACATTGCATGTTTCAAGCTAGGCGTAAAGATAATATGAAAAAACTCCAACTTCACTCAAAATAATTATGTTGATCAGATAAAACCATATAGTTTGAAAATTACAAGATCTGCCAGTTTCCAAAGAAATGTTAGGACAAACATGGTACTTATAAACAGAATTTATGGAATAAGCCATTTACTAAATGAGAAAGCCATGTACTAAAATGAAGATGAGACTTCGGTTTCCTTAGAGAAAGTTGCTGTCTTTCAGGAAGAGTTTGCTGATTTTTCTGCTGGAAGTCTAAATGTTACAGAAAATTTCTTACTTCTTGTTTTACTTTTTAAAGATCCTGAGAAGGTGTTGCTTTCTTGCACTGAAATTTCCAGCAGAGGGAGCTTTACTATTACATTTAGTAAAAAAAAAACAGCTTTACTGAATATTTTTCATCTACAGGCTGAAAAAGTGTGAGACCATTGGGGTTTTTTTATGGTGTGAATTCATGACATCTTAATACGGAACAATTTAAAAGGGGCAGAAAGGGCAAACCCTTTCCTAGAAAGAATTTCCTTATGTAGTGTTACAGTATTTCATCATGGTTCCTTTGAAATTGAAAAGTTCAGTGTAAGTTGGTAAGTGTACTATGGTAGTAATATGGAATCTGGTCTATTCTCTGCTTTCTCTTTCCCTGATAGTAGTGAAGTATTAATTTAGGGAAATGGTATCATAATTTGTTTTTAATATTTCTCCAGTTTGTGGCTGCTCTGAGAATTTGGTCGCACAGTATAAACTACTTGTGTGGCACTGAAAATTACTTTGCTCTTCCAGTCACCCTGTTTCCTTGACACAAAGAAGTACTCAAAAAGCAAAGATTCTCCATCAATTGTCATTCTGCACATTTAGCTGTGGATACCCATTCCTCTCTTGCTTTTGAAGATGGTGGGATTTTTGATCTGGAGGCATCTGTGCAGCAGGAGCAGGCATACTCTGCACCATGTTCATGACAATGATGTAATGATATATTGCTTCCAAGTGTCATTTCTTTTTGCTTGACATAGAATATTTGCTTGCACAGGTTTTCGTAACATTTTTTCAAGTTTTAATTAGTCCTCCTCTAGCTTTTCCTTTGTTGCCTACATGCAGAAGAAAAAAGGGGCAGGGAATAATAGAATTCCAGGAAAACGTCTCCTTTTCCCAAAAGAACTTAGTCTTTGAATTTCCCTTTTCAAGCATGATCTCATCAAGATTTCCAAGCTTCACAGTCTTCCCCTGTTGTGACAGACTGCCAGGGATGGACACACCAAGAATCTTTTATTGCTTTGGAGAAGCTCTCATTCTTTTTCCTGGCACAGACAATCCATTAAATGGACAAAATAGAAATGTGGAAAGATGATTACTCTCTCACAAGATAACACAATTATAGTGTTCTCTGTATTTAATGCGGGGCTGATTCGGTAGCTGAACAGAATACTGAAACCTATTCTGTTATTGTTCCAGTCTCTTCTTACACACAAATTAATATTGGTTTAAAGAGGTCTAGTCTATTAAATTTAGGGTCATACAGTGTACATGCAGGTAACCAGAAATTAAGATGAGACTATTCTACTTGAAAATGCGCTTATGTATAAACACTGTGGTCTCAAATTAATAGCAGTATGTAAACTCCCATAAATTTTTTGTTGGCTGATATTTATGTACGTCTGATCAGTGGATGATTTTGCAGTTATGTTAGAAAATGTATTGCATATTAAACCATTCAAAGTTATTTTCTGTATGTATTTTAGTGCTTCTTTGACTTTTTTTTTATTTTGTTCTTAATTGATAAATTTAATTGATTAGTTGGTACATTATTTTTTTGATGCTGATGTCATTTGACTTTCACTTGGCTAACAGAAAGCAGGTTATAATGTATATATCAGCATATTTATTGTTAACTTTGCCCTGTACATTTTCAGAGACAGATGTATACACTTTTGGACTTGGACAGTATGGGCAGCTGGGACATGGTACTTTTATTTTTGAAACTTCAGTACCAAAGTCTGTGAAACACTTGAGGAGGCATAAAATATGTAACATTACATGTGGGGAAAATCATACTGCTGTAATTGCAGGTATGTAAGTGAAAAATTCTGAAATGCACTTCCAGTGACTCTCTGTTATACTGTAAAAGCTTTCTTTATAAAATTAGCAGTAGAAGAAGGCATATGCAGACTTACTAGTTCTACAGGTTAAGCGAGTTAGTGAGAAAGCCAGATTTGATATTAAGAATTTCTGATTCACAGCCATGCCATGCATAGTTCTGTAGATGGTATCTCCTGGGGAATTGTAACCTCGTAATGATGCCTTGCTAACAAGTATTCTTGTTTAGAAGCCTTTGTGTTGCTGTACAATTTCAATCTCAGTGTTTTCTTGTTGTTTTGTTCCAAAACTGTCTACACTAACTCTAATCTCCGATGTTACTTTGACTGAAGATATATATATTTTTGAATCATATTCATCTGTTGAAAATCTGAAAACAATTGTTCAGGTTTTACTTTTGGAAGAGAAATATTCCTTACTTGTGTGGCCTGTTACTTGTATTGTAATGGTTTTGTCCTTGTTATTAATACCATCTTTTTTTTTTTCTATACGCAGAGAATGGCCTCATGTTTACTTTTGGAGATGGGCGACATGGCAAGTTAGGACTTGGAGAAGAGAATTTTACAAATCAGTTTGATCCCACTCTGTGTTATAATTTCTTGAGCTTCACAGTCCTTTTGGTAAAACTTTTGTTCATGCGTCTCAGACATCAAAATGTTTATATTTTTATGAAACAGTGTTAATGAGAGTTGAAATCTCATTATAGAATTATTTTTTTCTACAACTTTTATTTAGCAGACAACACAAATTGAAAGAAAAGGAAATTATATTTACTTATCACACTGATCATTTAGTTTAGAATGTACTTGGCTTGGACTACACACATAGACTGCTTTTTAGGGTTTTATTCAGTAGTGTGCGCTGTAGTGTTTTAGTCTATAGAACTGGTAATAGAATATAAAATTAAATATTTGTTGCTCTTAGATTGTTAGCAGTAGGGGGAAGCTAATACCTGTTCTGAAAGCACCAGAGTGACATCTTTTTAATTTTAATGATTATTTGTGCAGTGGGATATTTATTAAATCTTAAGAAAATGTGAGGAGTTGCTTTTTTGAATCCAAATGGGACGAGAAAGGAGCAATACTGTTTTCTTCAAAGGGCATTGTTTTCATCGATTTCCTGAGGTGTTTAAGAAATAAATATCACAGAATTGCCAGCATCAAAAATACAAACATGATGCAGAATCGAGTAAAATGTGGGACAAAGCCTGTGGCTCACTTCTGTTTGTTTACTGGACTTAGAGTTTAAGGAAGTTTTATCAGAAGTGGTAAGGGATTTAAACTTTTTAGAAAGTGAAACCTCTGATCTTTATGTAATTATACTTTGGCTGTTGGAAGGTATAGGACACTGCATTACATTTTGTGGATTTTGTGATAAAATATCTAGGGTTGTATCACTGCAGTTGTCAGTATTGCCCACATTTGACTTGCATAAAAACAGTTAGTTTCAATCCCTTCAAAAACAGCGGAAATATCTTTGCTTTCTTCTGTATCGATAATTTGGTAGACCTGTCTTGTGTTCTGTTCAATACAAATCTGTTGCATTTAAGTAACAAGAAATGAACATAGATCACCAGTCATTAATAATTGTAACTATGACTTTTATCTTGCTAACGTCATTAGGAGCTAAATTTGAAGCAATTTAACATCTCTTACTTTTATTATGTTTTTCCTGTAATCTAAGTCCCTGGAGATGATTGCAAAAAACCTAGATCCTTGTGTTGATTACTTGCAAATTAAATAAACAGACCTTTTTTTGGTGCTATAGGTTGCTTGTGGTGGTTGTCACATGCTAGTTTTTGCTGCTCCAAGACCTAAAGGATCTGAAGAAATACTTTTAGAAGATTTATATGAGAGCCGTTTGACTGCTACTGTCTCTAAAATGAACAGAGACTCACTACTAACAAATACCTTACAACTAACATCGGCACGAATACGACGTCGAGAGAGGGTAAATTCAGAGCTGGTTAGGGTTGCTGTACTTGTTTTAGGAAACAAAATAACTTTTTAAACTAAAATCACAGCATATACCCAGCAGATAAATATATCTCCTTAAAATACATGTTTAATTTTAATGTATAAAAATAGAATTAATATCTACCCTGGTCCCAAAATTGATGCAGGGAAAAGATGGGTATTGCTCGGATTTTACTTGTTTAGTTCTATGAAAAAGACTAAAATTGGTTTAGTATTTTTTTAGAGCCTGTTCCTTTGCATTTTTGAAAATATCTTAGAAATATTAAAAAAAAATAACAAGAACTTTTTTGGCATTCCCTCTGAGTCCTTGAGTAGGTTAAACAAGTTTATAGTTTATAAAATATCAAAGGGGAAAGTTTCACAATCAGCTTTAAATGATCCTAAGATCCTGTAGCTACTGAAAATAGTAGTTTCTTCTCCTTTATCTCCATTACACATTCCATATAATTTCTTTAGCAGCACAGTGAGTTGGATCATTTCACTTACCTGTCTAAAAACTAACTATACTACAAAACCACATTTATTTTGTAAAAATACATGTGATGCTGTGGATTAAGTAGCTCAGTGTTATTTGAAAAACTAGCATTTTCATTTTAAATAAAAATCAAAATACTTTTTATCCTTTATCTATATTTTAAGACAGCTTGAGATTATTGTGTAGAAACGTACTAAAATATCCCACTAAATCTCTTAACTTTTTAAAAATAAGTAACATATTCAGTAAATTTTCTTTATGCTTTGCATACAAAGTTACAACACTGTATCATCAACTAAAGGAAAATCCCACTATTAAGTGTGAGAGATTGCTTAAATTTTATTCTGCTACTTTTATTCTCAATACATTTTTTTGACTCTTCTAAAGGAAAAGTCACCAGAACAGTTTGTTCGAATGGCACGAACTCTGCCTCCACTGGGAGAAGGCTTCTTAAAGTCTTCATTGCCTGTGACTAGCAACACCAGCCCACTCTGTTTTGCTGCAACAAGTCTTCCTAAAGCTGAACCTGTGAAGGATAGAGACCATAGAAAAGGTGAAGTGTCCCCACATCTTCTTGCTGCTTTCTGAGAATTGTGTAGTTTGGCTCTCATCATTCATAAACAGATGCTCAGTTTAAGTTCAGTCTTACCTCAAGAGGGTCTGGCAGAATACAGACACGAAAGTTGAGAAATGCACACAAGAAATTGCCTCACATGTGGTTCATGTTTGGAAAACGCGCTTCAAGATTGGGGAGGATTGACTGAAAAGCAACTTCTGCATCGTACCTGATGTTCCTCAAGCCTGTAGAAGTATGACTTCACAAAAATGCTGTAAGATTAGTAACCACTTTCTCCATTTTCATGAAAAAAAAAAAGAATTACAGAAAAAAAGTTGATTACGAACAGCTGTAGAGACACAGGAAGGCCTACAAGAGTCCTTGGATAAGAAAAGAGGTCTACCAATTATTATACAGCTTTCTTCTTCACTTGGAAAAAAGTACTCTTCACTTTCTGTTATCTAAGATAATAAGGATTTGCCATATTGTAGCTAATGCAACAGCCTGGATAACAGTGATACTGGTGCAGTGCTGGACTTCTGCACAGATTCTCTAGAGGAGTTCTGGAGTTCGTCTAGGTTCCTGGGCATGTGTGATTTCCTGGGAAGATCAGTGTTGACGCGTGCAGAATGCAGTGCTTCTGTGTAAAAGTTAGCTCAGATTTATTGGAGAGTCAAATCCAATTTGAAAATAATTAATTCAGTTGGAATTAAGATGATTATTTGTAAAGCTGCCAGCACATCCATTAGCATTTCTGGTTCCAGGAAAGCAATGCAGTGAAATTTGAATTGCCTTTAGAGTCTTCTGAGGCCTAAAACCACGGATTTGTGCCATATGAAACTCGTCAGATACCTGATGAGCTTGAATTGAACCTGAAAATGATGTAGGTACATTTTTATGATGCTGCATTGGAGTTATATCACTGTCTCTCCATCCATTACACTGAAATGTGCAATGTAGATAATATGACTGCAGCTAATTTAGTCTAATTGGTACGCTATTAAAGAGATTATCCAAAAGAAGCTTTATCCCATTTAATATTTATGCTTTTAAAGCCTGCAAAAATGGTCAGAGATCTACAGTGCGCTAAGGCCAGATTGCTGAGCTACCTCTAATGTTAATACTGACAAAAAGGAGGTGGAAGTGTTTCTGCTGTATCTCAGACTGGAGGAATGAGGAATCTCAGGACTTCAGTCCTATGTCAGCTAAATAGAGATGATCTCTGTTTTACAAGAGTGGGGTGTTCTGTTTGCTACATATTGCTTGTTCCTATGGTACTTGTTTACTTCTCCCTATTTTACCTTAAAGAAAACAATCGTCAAAAAGATAAACCTGGTGAAGGATCTGCAGAAGAAGATTCAGATAATGAAAATAATGACAGAAACCTTGGAGATACAACTGACATCCTAAATATGGTAATGTATTCCACTAATGAATCTGTGATTCAATTGTTTTTATGCAGGGGAAGAACAAAGCAGCTGAATCATGTTTCAGGTTCTAGCACAGAACTCCTGGCTAGCCCAGAATGTCATATGTGGCATGAAGAAGTATTGACTTACTGTTAAGTGAGCATGCATTTTGTATCATCATTATCCACTGCTAAAGTTTGTTTTCATTTTCCAAGTAATGTTGTAATATGAGATTGAAGCAGTCCAAGTAGTACAGCACCTCCCCATGCTTTAGCTCTGGATATCAGAAAGAAAAGGAGAAGGATACTGGGTACCACATGGTGATGTCTGTCTCTGACCTTCCTCATCTTGATGATTTCAGAGCAAAAGAACTGCAGGAAATGAAGCAGAAAGCTGTCTTTTCCTGTTCTGAGATGAGCTTTTTTGATTACAGGTGGATCATATTAAAGGGAAGACCAAAATGCAGACATTTTGATTATTTGATGATCCCCAAGCATGTTCTTGCGTATTTCTCTTATTTAAAAAATATATTCACCCTGTCACTTGTACACCTTTCCAAACATTTGGTCTCTCGACAGACAGGGCATGTCCTGGCCTTGGATACAGTGCACTGGAAAGAGTGTTGGTTTTCGTCTTTTTTTTTAAAAAATTCAATGGAATGGAAACAAACGTGCAACTCAGTGTGAACTCAGCCCAGGATACATTGTCAGTTATGCTGGAGGGATTGCACATTTTATAGGAATTATTAATTGTTTGTACTTAACAGTACTTAGTAATTTAACAATCTGTTTGTGCATACCATTTATTTAACAGTTATAAAACTTTATTTTCATTTACAAGAAAAAAGTTGTTACAGGCTTGGGGAAGAGTGGCTGGAAAGCTGCCTGGCAGAAAAGGACCTGGGGGTGTTGGTGGACAGCCGGCTGAATATGAGGCAGCAGTGTGCCCAGGTGGCCAAGAAGGCCAACGGCATCCTGGCCTGTATCAGGAATAGTGTGGCCAGCAGGACTAGGGAAGTGATTGTCCCCCTGTACTCGGTACTGGGGAGGCCGCATATTGAGTACTGTGTTCAGTTTTGGGCCCCGCACTACAAGAAAGACATTGAGGTGCTGGAGTGTGTCCAGAGAAGGGCAGCGAAGCTGGTGAGGGGTCTGGAGGACAAGTGTTACGAGGAGCAGCTGAGGGAACTGGGACTGTTTAGTCTGGAGAAAAGGAGGCTGAGGGGAGACCTTATCGCTGTCTACAGCTACCTGAAAGGAGGTGGTAGAGAGGTGGGGGTTGGTCTCTTCTCCCAAGTGACAAGTGATAGGACAAGAGGAAATGGCTTCAAGTTGCACCAGGGAAGGTTTAGATTGGATATTATGAAAAATTTCTTCACCAAAAGTGTTGTTAAGCATTGGAACAGGCTGCCCAGGGAAATGGTTGAATCACCATCCCTGGAGGTATTGAACAGATGCATAGATGTGGTGCTTTGGGACATGGTTTAGTGGTAGAACTTGGCAGTGCTAGGTTAACGGTTGGACTTCATGATCTTAAAGGTCCCTTCCAGGCTAGACGATTCTATAATTCTATGATATAATGTATAACATGGCCTTCATTATTTATAACATATTGCACACTTTTTGTGCTAGACTTCCTTCTCCTTTTTGTTTTTGTACCCATTGTGAATCAATTTAAAAACATTTATCAGAATGGAACAGAAAATTCAAAAAATTCTGTCCAGCAAACTTGTCAAAATACAAAGAAAAATTATTGCTCTTCTTGCATGAGAGAAAATAATCTGTTACAGCATAGTTGTTTCAGTTTTTCTAAACAACATACATCTTTCTGACAAGTGCGACAAGAGGAGGAAAAAACTTTAATATCATGTTGAGGATACAAATTCTTGGGAGTTGGAGACCAGAACTGTCCGTGCTCACTGTGTTGAAAAACAATATGGTGGTTAAACCATACGCTGTTAACAAACAGCAGCAGAGAACATTTCTGCTGCAATTTCTGCTGTATAATGTTTCTTTGAACATGCTCTTTCAAGGCTGTGGTATCAAACTGGATGTTAAGTTGAACATTGTGATAATAAGGGAGTAAGGTGTTATATTTGTGGCCATAACTTCACGATGAGTGGAAGGTGGATCTAAAATGTGCTGGTGGGCTGTAAGAGAGGGTATGTAGCTTTCAGTCTGTACAGACAGTTTAGATGTTGACATCTAAGCTGGTTACTGCTCGCTCCCTTTATAAGGAGTA
Organism: Ibidorhyncha struthersii; assembly: GCA_013398815.1. Taxonomy (NCBI): domain Eukaryota; kingdom Metazoa; phylum Chordata; class Aves; order Charadriiformes; family Charadriidae; genus Ibidorhyncha; species Ibidorhyncha struthersii. The sequence goes on from VZSZ01004221.1 coordinate 264,652, forward strand.
AATGAGGGAGTGGAAATGAAATTGAGTTGATTATACGGATTTGTCCCAACCTGACTATACAATAGTATTCAAATGTCTGTATAACTTGTAATAGCTCTGTTTAGTAGAACTGAGCTTTGTTGCTGCTTTCCCTATTAGTTATATTTATTTTTTAATGGAGATCTTATTCTTTGCAGACACATGCAATGAAACTGAATCCCAGTGACCAGTCCTTAAAATTATCACCACTGCAAAAACAGAAGGTACTGTAACTAATTATATATATGTATACTTATATTGATGTTTAACAGATCTATAATTCTTGTATTATCCTTCTACTTTATTGTTTTACTTTGAGTTTTAAAAAAGCTAGGCAAATTTTATAGGCCACCTCTTGTTAATTTTCTGAATATCCACAAGGTAAAATTATAAGAAGCTGACAGAAGTCAGAGAGAAATTGTGCACGCACATAGAACTCCTCATATCCAGCACAGTTTGAGATGAGAGTATATAATACTTCACCAGTTTAAGGAACAAAAGACTATCATATACACTTTGTAACTTATGCTGATAACATACACGTCTACTGGTTTGTTGATATTAAAATATTTTAATTGAGTTTTGGGACATGATGTAAGTAAAGATTTTATTTACAGAAATTCACCATGAAGTATATTTAAAGAAGCAATAATACTGGTTTTAATTATGAAATTAAAATACTTTTGTATTAACTTTCTATTTTACTCCTAAAGCGATCCCAGCGTTTCAGCATTTTGGTATATTTCATTGTAATTTTCTTTTATATTGAAAGTAATATTCTGCAGAATTTGTTAAATAAGTGTAAAATTTAAAGCAGAGGGGCAACAGATTTTCAGACTTATTAGAAAAAGCTTAACAGTGAGTGCATCAGAGTATTTCCCAAGGGGAAATGTGGAGGAAGGTGTGAGAGAACTGTAGTTTTTTCCTTCTGTTTGCACAGCCTTACACATTGTATGTGCTCTAGCTTTTGGGACATGATACTGGCTGCACACTTCTTGCATCCACTTTGAGTGCTTGGATAGTTAAAAAGGAGTAGTAGTATGTTTATCATCAACAGAATGTTACATTCTTCTAATATGTGCACTTGTAAATTCATTTCATGTGACTCTACCTTTTATGCTATCTTTTAGTCCACTCATACAAATTGTTTCTTTTCTTGTTCAGATATTTTTGTAACCTTTTTCTTTTGCTGTCATTTGTCCTTAATGCTTTCCTTCTTTCTTTTTTAATTTTCTGCTTCTCATGTGGAATAGAAGAACAATAAAAATGTGAAACTGAAAAGAGATGGTAAGGGTGGGGTGAAAAACAAGGATTCTCATTTCATGAAGGAGGGCTCAAAATTAGACTCTGGCTCTTTACAAAAGCAGTCTTCACTTTCAGAATCACTGGGACAAGATTTTGAAAAATGTAGTGCCTTTGTAGGGAAGCCTGTGGCCAAAAAAAATACAATGAAAGGTAAATCTGAGCATGCACAAAGTGTTAGTACTTTGAAAAGTGGTGTTCAACAAATTACTAGGGACAAATGCAGATTAGTGAAGAGGGAAAAAGAATATGCGGAAAATCCTGAATTTCTCAGAGAGGAAGTAATTTATAATCGTCCCACCGAACAACAAATTCTGACTGAAAAAACAAATTCTTCCAATAAAACCTCAAAAGCTGTTAAATCTAAGCAATCCCTTAAAATAGATGTGCTTCCTTCTGCATGCAGGGATCGGCCCCAGACTGAATCATTAATTGTACAAAAATACAATCCTATTAAAAAGCAAGGAAGTCAAGAAGCAGTAGAAAGTCAAAACAAAATCAAGGATGTTGTTGAAAAATCTGATAAATGTGAAATAATATCCATCAGAGGAGAAGAAAGTAGTGAAGAGCAGAGGGGTTCTAAAAGAAAGGATCAATTTTTAAAACAAATAGCTGTAACTATGTCACCATCTTCGTCTGAGGAAAGTAGTAATAATCTTGCAAAATACGTATGTAAGAGTAGGGAAAAAGAAGAGGACTACTGTGATGACACAGAGATCGAGAAGGCAACGAAAGCAGTAGAAAACGTGAAAGATTCAGACTTAGAAAAAGACGACAGTGAGATTGAGGAGATGCAAGCTGCAAACAATGAGAAAGGATATGTAGAAGAGACTGATATAAAAAGTCTGAATGCGGAAGAAACAAACTCTGAAGCTAAAGCTGATGAAGACAGGCAGTTAGAAATTAAGAATGAGGAGGAATCTAATCAAGAGCAGGAGAGTGAAGGCAGTGAAAAGGGTGAAAGTGAAAAAGAAAAACTAGATGAAACAGTTGATAGTGAAGGTGAACTAGGGGAGGAAGAAGAAGAGAGTGAGGTTAAAAAAGATAAAGATGAAGTTTCAGTGGAAAGAGATGAAGACGAAGAGGAAAAAGATAATGAGGAAGAAAATGAAGGAGAGAAATCACAGGCTGAAGGAGACAGTGAGAATGAGGGTGCAGAAGAGACTGAAGAGATTAATCAGGAAAATGGCAAAGAGCAAGGAGATGAGGAAGGAAGGTTGATGGAGGAAGAAGAAATACTGAATGAGGGAGAAGAGGAGGATATGGAGGAGGAGGAGGAGTATGCAAAAGAGGAAGACTCTGAAAAAGAAAAGGAGGAACAGGTTAAAAGTGAGGGAAGAGATGAGAGTGAGGAAGGAGGTGAAGATAGAGAGGAGGAGAAGGAGGAAGAAAAAGAGGTAGAGGCAGAAGAGGAAGGAGAAGATGAAAAGGAAAATGAAGAAGAAAACAAAGAAAGGGAGAATGAAAAAGACAAAGAGGGTGAAGAGGAGGAGTTAGAAGAATCATTGGCAGGGAGGGAAGAAGAAGAGGAGTCCGAAGAACAGGAAGAGGAAGATGGAAATAGGAGGACTAAGGAGGTGGGGGCAGGTGGAGTGGAAGAAG
>VZSZ01004221.1:268026-295919 GCA_013398815.1 Ibidorhyncha struthersii
GATGAGGGAGAAGGGGGGGAAGAAGATGAGGGAGAAGGGGTGGAAGAAGATGAGGGAGAAGGGGTGGAAGAAGAGGGAGAAGAGGGAGTTGAAGGAGAGAGAGAAAGGGGAGGAGGAAGAAGAAGATGAAAACAAGGAGGAAGAGGAGTGGGAAAATGAAGAAGAGGAAGGAGAAGATGAAGAAGAGGGAGAAGGGATGGCAGAAGATGAGGGAGGGGGNAAGAGGGAGAGGATGAACAAGAAGAGGAAGAGGGAGAGGGGGAAGAAGAAGAGGAGGAAGGGGATGTGGGAGAGGAGGAAGAGGATAAGAGAGAGGAGGAAGAAGGAGAAGAAGAGGAAAAAGCAAAAGGTAAAAGAAAAAATTATAGTAGTAAGCTTCCACAAAAGAAAAGCAAAACCAGGAAGCCAGGAAAGACAGAAAGTACTGCTTTACCAAACAGCTCTAAACAGAAAATGAAGTCCAAACAGCATGTAGCAAATGGTTTACATAATTCAGAACAATTTTGGAACAACGTGCTACCTCATTATTTAACACTAAAGTAGCAGAGACTACTGGAGGTGCATTTTAAGCCTATTCAGGAAACTTTAGAACCATGGCAGATTGATTTTTATTACTTAATTTTTTTTTTTAACTGTAATAAAAATACATCATTATGCATATACTTTAAGTGCCAATTTCTTGAAAAGGACTGAAGGAGATGTTTAGATTTGGAAAGCTTTTATGAAAGAAATCATATAAATTGTTGGTGCGGTCATTTACACAAGCATCTTTATCACGTATGACACTTCCAGATTTTAAAAAATTGCTGAGGAGGCAAAATGTGGTTGCCTCAATTAAATTATAATGTCATACTGATAATATGAATTATACATTGTAACAGTGTACTCTTCTTTTCCTTTGCATCAGATTTGTTAAGGTAATGCATTAGATTTAGTTGCAGGGTAGCTTACTTGTTAATGTGCCTTATACAAAAGGAGTGTCAGTAAATTGTCAAAGATACATATTTTTAAATTTTGATATCACTCAGTATTCATTCCCACTACTTTCTTTCTGTTCATATATTGGTAAAATGTTTGAGTACACAGCATAATTAAAGAAAGGACAAGTTGCCAAATTTACATGGGTCGGTAGATGGGAGGTAAAATGCCAATACAAGCCTGGGCTTTTTGAAGGCCTTAAGGTTGACTTCTTATTTTGATGTCAGCACACAATTATGTGCAAAAAGACAAATACAAATCTCAGAATCTGGCCTAGATTACATGAGAGTCAGAATGTGTCTGTTTAGGGATAGTTTTTGACTATCACATTTAGTGATTAGATGTAATTAAGAATTTGAAAATACACACCTGTAAAACATTATTTACTTGTGTATACTGTGCAGTAAACAAAAGATTCAATATCTGCCTACAAAAGACTAAATTACATAATTCATCTAACTCTAAGGTCCTCAAGGAGGGGAATACACTTTGTTACAGTGTGAAGTATATATATGTTTTCAGGATCAGAGCCTCAGCTTCTCCTCATTGGAGGAGATTTGTGATTTTCCCTCCTAAAATGATGTAATAAACCAAGAAGCCAGATGGAATAGTAGAGAAAATGGCATGAAAGTGTGAATTCTTTTTTGGAAAAGACAAAGTATGTTAATACTGCTGGCGTTTCCCTAAAATACACAAACAAATCTTGCAACTTATTTTTGTGACTTGGTAAGATACTGCATTTCTGTTTCAAATATTAGTGGTTGAACTGGCAAAAGAAGGGATAGAGACTCGTCATACAGCATTATTACTTAAATACCGTGGGTGGTCTGAGAAATTTTTGTGAACAGATCTTGGTATTGACATTCTCTAGAAAAAGTAATTTAAATCCTATTTGAAAATGAGGACAGAACAAGGAAGGAATCAAAATGAATAAATGTCATTCAATAAAAATGTTAATAAAATCAATACTTATGTTGAGATTATGAAACGTTTTTAATGTTGTTTTGTAAGATACTGGCATTAAACTATCTTTGACACAATGTCTCCAGAATTTATTTTCTAAAAAGGCTGTGGTAATTAATAGTTTTTCAGTAGATTCTAGTTCTGTTCAATCCTTCTTGCCTCTGTCACCCCTTCCGTGTACTGCATTTGAAGGTAAGATCACTTTCAGTCACATGCCGTATGCCCTAACTACAACAAAAAGTTAGTCCAGTGACTGTATTTTGTCCCTGTGAAATTTGTTTCAAGCTTTGGGATTTTCTGGAGTACATTGTCTTGACATCGGCATGTGTAAGTCTTTGGAAAAGGGTAAGTATCCTCATGTTCTGATAGAGTGGAAAATTCTAACAGTTAAATGCACTTCCCCAGAAAACAGTTCTCTTAACAGCGGAGTCCTCGGTTATTTCGCAGAAGTGCTGCGTTATCACTGAACTGCTGTGAAGACATTTGCTTTTGAAACTAATTGGAACTAAGCTGTGCTATTTTATCTTCCTTAGGAAAGGCTAGGATGTTACTCTGATTAAACTTAGAGTAATATTGAAAAGTATTTTTATGGGCCTAAATCTGTGTTTCTTGGATATGACATCTACTTATTTGTGATTCTAAAATTCAGCTTTGGAAGAAAACTGTGCTGTGAAAAAAATGTGTTATTTCTTATGAAAAAATATTTGCTAGAGAGAGGGGGGAAAAAAGCGAGAGCACTTTGAAGCAAGTGATTTCCAGTTCCACATAGGAACGGGTCTTCATTTACTGTTTGGCTGTAGATTTTAATCTAAATCCTTAGGCAAATGGGAACCATTTGTTGTTCCTCTCTTGACATGCGTTGATAGCATTAAGCTTCCCAGGAGAGTAAGGAAGCCAAGTTACGGGCATCTTCTCTTCTTTGTTTTGTCTGGATGAAATTTCATTGAAGTGAGAACTGATTTTATATTGTTTTGTGAATCATTCCTGTGGTAGGGGAAAAGCAGAGCATTGCTCCAGCACTTCTAAGGGTTTTCCACAGAATCGTTACATAAATTGTACACTGTGCCAGTGTTTCTGGGCTTTGGGGGGACTTTGGAACTCCATTAGCGTAACGAGTGGAATTTTATTTAGTTTGACTCATACTGGTTTATGAAGTTTGGTACTTGTGGTTTTGAGGAAATTCAGTATGTCCTTGCTGTTTATTATGGGATACAAAAAGATTTATGTGCAGTGCTTAAGCAACATGGCAGAAGTACTCCTGAACTAGTTTTTAGTAGAGAAAAAAAGTCCTGCAGTGGAGAGAGAAAATAACAGACAACTGCTCAGACCAAAGGTCTGTCTAGTCCAGTATCTTTCTCTACCAGTGGCTACTGGTGAATGCCTGGCAAAAAATACAAGAACAGAGGAAACATGCAGTGTTACTTCTCCTGTGTAATCATTCAGTATACCAAATATATTCAGTATATTCAACAATTTGTGGTTCAGCAGATATATCTATTATATTTAATAGCAATTTTTCTTCCATGAATTTATTTCAATCAGTTTTTAACCTGTTTAGCATCAAGTACATGTTTTGGCAAACAATTCTTAGATGACTTTACACGTTGTTTGAAGTAACTCCTTTTTTTTTCTTGAATCTGTCATTTGGTACCTCCATTTGATGTCTCTGTACTCTTGTATTAGAAAAAGGAGCATTTATTTCCTCTTCAAGATTTATTCCCTCATGATTGTCACATGGAAAAACTGTTCAGCTATGTGGTTTAAATCAAATGAAGATTGAAGTGGTTTATTGATCTATTAATAACGGTTAACCAGCAATCAACCAACTACACATTCAAGATCAAAAGCAGTGATACAGCAGTTAACCCCACCACTAGACATCCATTAAATGTTAGTAAGCACCTGCAAATTTCTAAGCACCCTTCTGCAGCTAATCTCAGAAGTTTAAATCCCACTGCACATTCTCACATGCGTGTTCACAGAAGTACACATGCACTACTGCCTTTTATAGCCAGCATGCGTTACAAGCACACACCCCATTTTCGGGGGGCAGAGTGCAAGTCTGCTCTTGCCACACAGCTCCTGTTAGAGATGACGGTGCTTTCGATTACTTTTGAATATGCTGTAGCACAACTCTTATGCTGGCAAAATTTCAGCAGGTAAATTTTTCCATTCTATCTGTAATTATCGAACTGTTTATTCAGGTAGTAGTCCTCTCTGCATAACTGATGCTGAATAACAAAAGTGTCTTTCTCCAAACTACAGAAAATGTCTGCTTTTCATTCGCTATGTTTTGTTCCCTTGTCTTATCTGGAGAGGTACACGGTTATTCTTTAGAATGAGGCCTTTACGAATCATGCAAGAAGGGCATTTAGTTTTTGCTTCCATTGCTTTTAGCTTTTTCCCCTAGCTTTTCTTAGCTTTAGCCACCTTTTTAGATAAACGTTAGCTTACTTTCTCCAAGCATGACACTGCCTTCTAGCTCTTTACCTCTCAGAATATCAGTCTTTTATTAATTGAACCTAACTTCTGTGTATTGTCTTTAATTTTATAATGAATATTATGGGAAGCAGAATCAATCTCAGAAATAACAGGATCTTCAGACAAAAGAATGTTGTCAGATCTGTGAAAAGGCAAAAAAAGGGCAAAGTAAATGTAAAAGGGCAAATCCTCAACTAATTTCTAAATGTACAATTCAAATAAATGACAGTGTTTAGTACTGTGGCATTCTATGAGCAACTGAGCAAATACTTTGCTTGCACAAATGGGAAACCTATAGTGTTGTCCTCGCTGAAGTTCTGCACATGTTCATGGTCTGAAGTCACTCACTGAGTTGTAATATTTTCATACACTTTTTCCTATGTTTTAATGGAGAGAGGAGAGGTTAGCTTCTGCATGTTGAAAGGATTTTGGAGAGATAGCTTTGGCCTCAGAATATTGCACTGCTGAGAGCTACAGAGGCTTTATTTTTCTATTGCCAAAGGAAAAGCAAGTACACTTAATCTCTGTCCTTTTTAAGGATTTGTGATAGTGCCCATTGCTTCTTTGCTTGGCAACCTCATGCTATAATAATTTAAACAAATATTAATACTGTTATCTCAAAAAAACATACTTAGTTATGAAAATATTTATTATCAGTGCCCTGAAATGTCAAGTGTAAAGATATTTACCATTCTGGCTCTCATAAATGTCCCAGCATTGAAAAACCAGACACGACACTTTTTCTGTTGAGGTGGGCTGCAGGGCAGTCTGCTGGAACGTCCCAGGTTCAACCTTGTGGGTTTAGAGCTTTATTATTTGTCATGAGCACCCCACCTTTCACCCAGAGTTGCATTTGTTGTTTGTGTGGAATGTAAAATATTTGTGGTTTCATACTGAGAGTGTGAGAGAGAGCTAAACAAAGGTAGTTCTAAGCAGAATTTTGTATTAAACAAAGCCTTTATCTGCACCTATACCTGTAACGATATAGATCACAGTAGCACTGAAGAGTAACATTTCCCACTCTCTGTACCAATGGTAATAACAGAGCCTGTGCTGTGCTGTTCAACGGGAAAGTCAACAATAATGACCAATCTAATATGAGTTTGGGATTGTGAGCCACCCTGGCAGAGGCTGGTTTTCTTACAGGAAGTTTAAAATACGTACTGTCATTCTATCCAGCATCTAGCCAAGGCACAGAACGACCCTCGTAATTAAAAACACAGCAGCAGAACTGCTGCAAAATTTAATCTCTTTTACTGGGCGCTTCATTGTCATGTCTGAGGAGAAAAAGAAGAAAGCAAACCTGAATGCATCTTGTATCGAGAGTACGGAAAGAAGTTAAACCGTGCTTTAAAGCCGACCCTCCATCGGCTGGGGTAGAACTTTCACAAGCGCCAGCGTGACGTGGAGAACATTCACATGGGGAGCTGGTGGGACTTTTGTTACTAAGTTGGGTGTGCCTTGAAAAATCTACTTGTACAAGATGAGAATGGGCTTAAAGATTAGTGATGGTTGTACAGATATTGCCACTTTTATATCCGAGTATTTTGAAATGGGGGATCTCCCCTGAGAGACCCAGTCTTGCAGGCTGTGGAGGTTTTAGCAGTGACTTGTGGGGCATCCCTTTCAGGATTGTACGGAGAACAGAGACTCTTGAAGAACCTTCCTGCGTGCTGTGGTGTTATTGGTGAAAATTTGTCTTTGCCCATATTTTTATCTCAGCACTGAATAATAATCAGCATGATTAAGGCAGGATCTTGACGAGAAGCACAGGATTTGGGAGAGACACGCAGTACTCTAAGCTATGTGGCACAATAAAAGCAGAAAGTAGTGACTGTCCTCATTCACTTGCACATACGTGGGAGCTGCATGACAAACTCCAGACACTAAAACTTTTTTCTATAAGAATTCAGAAAAAATGAACAAACTGCATCCAAGTGTGGGCTAATATTCCCAAGTTAGATTTTCTCTGTGTCTGTTAGCATTAGGAATTCATTTTATGCAGCATAATATCTTCCAGAGGCACGCTAAGTTTTTGAGATAACATCACCATATTCTAATTTGGAGTTGCTCATTATATTTCATCTGTTTTGCTTAAGTACCCAGGAGTTATTTTGGTATGCTATTTCCAAGTGACTGAAAATTAAAGGGTATTTATGTTACTATGTAAAATAGCTCATAAGAGATTGTACTTGATGTAAACAGTCTCCAACTTGTTTTATGATTCTTCACAAAACACCTTAAAAATTCTTTCTAGTTCTATAGAGGGTTCTTTTTTTCCTTTTCACCCTGAAAATTGATATTATTTATTTGTTCTCCAAAGAAAGCAAACTTTTTTGAGAAGTTAACAGTTTTGCATATGAAAGCTGTAGTACATCTGAGCTATTTCAGATCTTGATTTGTCTTGGGGAATAAATAATAAAAATTTGTTCTGAATTGCTGGAGAGAGAGAATCCTTTGGAGGACTCTGTTTAAATTGGTTTTGTAGTGAATAGTCAAAATCTACAACAAACCTGAAAGTACAAATACTGTCTTTTTTAGAATGTAGTTTTACATTAGAATTTTATACACTGTTAAGCAGTTATTTTTACTCAAACAAGAATGCAGAGATGTATCTTTCTCCAGGTACACCTACAGCAGCAAGCTGGCAAGCCACAGAATAATTACACCAAAGCCAACTGAAATAATCTTAAAGATAATGCCATCAAAAAAAGGACTGTCTACTACTGTGTAATAAATGTCAGTGTACTATCTCAGGATGACACCTAAAGTCTTGAGTAATATTATTAATTCTCTTAATGCAAAGTATGTGCACTGCCAGCCTGTGACAAAAGCGCACAGATCTGTGGCAACTTCTAGGTCCTTGTGTTTGGCTTTTAGCAAATAAAATATATTGCGTAGCAAAGTATTGGCAGAAGAAGACTTAGGAGAACAACAAGCAAAAATAAGTCTGCTCAATCAGTTTCTAACACCATTACTTACAGCTGTGTATTCACTATTGTATTCCTTTCTTCTCAAAGTGACACCATCCTGTTGGAGGATGCAATTGAAGTATCACAAGTACTTTTGTGATAATTAGTCATGGCATATTCAGGGTAATCAGTGTATCACTATGTGGGCATCTACTGCTTCGAAACATTTTCTTCCATCATATTTACAAGAAGGCATAACTATCTTTAAAGTTCAATTTTTGCTTGACATGTAGCAGTGGAAACTCATGCCTGCCATAAAAATGATGTCAAATTGTTTCGCTGTCGGCACAGTGTGCCTGAAATTAAAAGTTCAGCATTGCGTTAGTGTTCCAGGATTCTTAGATGACAGAAGCATTAAGGGGCTCTTATAAATATCAGGTAATCCATGTCAAGTGTTCTTGACATAGAACTGTACAATTAGGAAATGAATATAACTTAGTGGAAGTCTAGATGTTAACTTTTAGACAAGTTATGGCGACAGGCTCAGCTTTTAACTGAAAATTCTTTTAGGTGTATTCAGCGGAGCTCTTCTGTTTGTCTCCATCACAAGATATATAAGGAAAGTCTGGTTTGACTAGTTGACTGCCTTAATGCTTGCAATGGAAAGAATAAGTTGTTAAATCTCTCACTTGAGTACTCTCATTTGAGTACTTAAGTCTTGGAATTTTGTCAGTCATCAAACTGGACAGCTCTTTCTTTAGTAATCATTAAACTGGAAGATACTTCTCTAAGGTTTAGAGTAGCTGAGCTAAAGACTTTTCTGTATTAATAGCTACAAAATGAAAGCCCAGTGCAAATTCCTGATGACAAATGGCTAGCACTATGTGGATTTTAAGAAGGTAAGCTGTCACTGTAATAGCTAAGTAAGAAACCACGAGGAATGTATCTTAGCTTTACTAAGAATTTTGTCAGGCAGTATTTCTCGTCACTTCACATCAGATGATATCATGACATGATCAACATCAACAAAATGTTACATGCCTACCTGTCCATGTATCTCCAACCCACAAAAGGTAAACAGAGCTTTTTTTTTTTTCCTCTCATCTGCATGTAAAATCACGGTTAATATTGTTACTTTAAATGCCGTTTTAGAATAATGTTAGTGCATTTTCCCAGCATGGATGATTCAGGAGTGACATTGATGTGCACTAGTATTTTGGAGAGCAAAATGATAGCTAGTCAGGGATACGATTCCTTTACCTATTCCTCTTCAGCCCTGCATCAAAAAAGGATGGTCTGTAGAAATGTATTTTGTAGTTGTCTTCACCAGTGATGTATCCAGGGAGCATTGTTCTGTCCCATATGGCAGCATTATGCCCATTGACCAACCTCTTTAGACCCACTTACTGAGAGTCTTCTACTTCACAGTGAAACTCCTACTAGGTATGTATTCCATTCAGGTGTATAGGCATGTAAGAGAGCTATGGCATGCTTTTGGGCATCTAAAGGTAATGGGCTGGACAGGTAATGGGAGAAATCCATTCCTTAAGTGATGAAAAACTCTGCTAAGCAATTGCTGGTTTATGGCTGTTTGGTAGAACAACACCAAGGAACAGCAAGTAGCTGACTACCTCATTCTCAGCTCTCTTTAGTAATCTTCTCTGTGGATTTCTAACAGTTTCCAGGGCAACTAGAAACAGAAATATCTTTTCTGTAAACCAGAGCTTCCCAGAACTCTCCATTTCCGAGTGGTACACATAGTAATTACATATTTCTGTTCATCACTGAGTTTTCACCGGATTATTGAGAGACATGCAACTCAATTTGTCTCATCAGTGGCTTTGAGATTTTCTTTCCTAGAAACATAAAACAGTGGTGGCGAACATAAAATATTTTTACTTCTTGCGAAGGCTTGGGAAGATACCATAAACCTTCCCTTCTGAAATGATAATTATGAACAGTCCATCTGCCACAGCTGTTTCCATAAAGTATGCCTGAGGGATCCACAACAAAATAGTTAAGGCACCATAGAGAAACCTAGTTTGCAGCTGTCATTTGAGCAAGGTCTACCATGAGCCATGTCTGCAGTCTTCAGAGAGACTGTCTTTCAGCAAGAGCGTGACACCAGGTAAGATAATGGCATGGAACCGAGTAAAAATTTTCCCCTCTCTCCTGTAGACGTAAGGCCACATTTTTATAGACCATTTGGAAAAGAAATGCCTTGATTCTGTAGTAATCTGCCAAAGAAAAGCCAGCTGCAGCCATTTTCGCAGAAGACAGTTATACCCACTGAGTTACACCCACTGAGGCAAAACTTTTGCCAAAACCCTAAGAGAGTAAGGTCATTTGTCCCCTAAAGCTTGGATACAACAAATTTATCCTTAAGAATGTCTTGTTATGAAGGTCTAGGTTTACAGGAAAACCAGTGCAAATACTTGCAAAAAATTAGGCAAACAAAACAGTTATACAAAATCTGTGTAGTCTGTTAAGTCTGCAAGGTCATCTTTTCAGGAGTGATGTTCCACTGTACTCATTTATTATACTAGAGGTACAAAATGTTTAAGGTTGTTTCATAGTACTGACCACTTTTCTGACCTTGAAGAAACTGGAACCTCAGGCTTAAATGAAAACCATTTCAAATATTTTACTTGTATGTTGTTTACCACTTTCGACTTTCTGCATGTGAGCTTGGCCAAGACAGCTTCTCTGTGTCCCAACTTTGGAGGTGAAACCATTGAAATTATTCTTATAGCATTATCTTTCTATGAATAGAGAATTTAAAGTGGAATAAGAAAACAAACCTCCTAAAGCATAATGAAAGAGAATAATGAAGAGTTTATACATATATATAATATATACATATAATATAGCATAATATGTATAATATGCATATAATACATATATACATATACATATACATGCTTTAATTAGTAGCCTCACATTCTTCAGAGATTATTTTTAATGGCTAGATGATTAATCTTTTAAAGTAAAAAGAGTATCTGTAGTATGACACTCTTATCTTTCCACTGCAATTGGTAAAACTCTCCAAAACGTGCCTATAAATGGGCAAGTGGAAGTGACAGCAATAAAACTGTGCCATCAGAGTTATTATTCCAAGTGGGTTATTTTAAAAGTTGAACAGATAAGGTGATGGCCAGAGACACCTGTGCTACGCTGCAAATATGGTAAATGTGTCAGTGGTCAGTCTGGGAAGCTGTTCGTTTTAACAATAGTAGGTGTCTTCTTTGGGGTGAAATGAGTGTCTCTCAGCTCCACCGATTTTTTTGATGAGAAGCATGGCTCAGTTGCCTAAACAAACACATCTAGTGTGATTTTAGGTGTTGTGGGGTATCCTGCATGGCTGTGAGTTGGGGTCCAGAATGATGCAGCTCTCCATAAGCCCCATGTAAGGATGTCTCAGATTCCGAGGATGAGTGGCACTTATCAAAGGAATTCCACCAAAGATCTCTGTTAACTACAATGGCAGCTTAGTTTCTGTCTCCTTTGTAGACTCCTGCATTTAGATATATTTGTTTAGGCTAATAGGAAACGTTTGCTTTATCCAAACCTGATACGTAAGTTCACTGTAAGCAGAACCTGTGGAGCAGTACAGTAGAAGGTCAGCCATTATGCAGCTGTAAAAGAGCAGTGATTTTTTGTAGGCATAGGAGTTGTACATAAGTATTGCAAGTTCTATGAGGCTACTGTAGGATATTGGTGTACAGTTTCTGAAATACTATAGGTATGTTGATATGGATGATACCACAGTGCTTCTGCTCTGCTTTGGTGTTCAAGTATGCTAAATATGTGTCCGCCTGATTCTGCTTACCACATAATAGGCAAATTCTAGAATGCCGACAGTAATTTTGTACTTTGTTAAAATGTTGGTTTATTCTTAGAACAATGCTGTTCTAAGTCCCACTGATCAATGCTGGCTCTATAAAGAAGCTGAAAAAAGGTCTTTTTTAGTGTTATTCTATGACAACTTTCTTAATCATTTGGAGCATTTAGTTCTGATGAGATTTTCACCAAATTTACAAAAAAAAAGTGTTCTTCGTATCTTTTTTAATATTGCCCTAGACTGTGCTTCTAGGAAGTATTAATAAACAGCAAGTTCTGGTTTTCTTGGTTACTTTCAGTAGCTTTAGCTGCCAGTCTAATGAGACTTAAAGAGTGCCGTTCCTCATTAGACAACTTATTATCTGTGCAGGAGAAATGGTTTTGAAGGAAAATAAGCTTTGCATTTCTTAAATTATGTTTTGAATACTTAGATGAGGAGGAAAACAGTTGTTGGTGGATAGAAAGCGGGAGATCAAGTGTGCCTAGAGATGAGGCTAGAAGTATAGGTAATTTCTGAGATTGCATTATGTAGCTGAAAAGATGAGGATTGGAAGAAGAGCTTTTTTCATATCAGTTTGACTTTGGGACTGATTTTCATGTGAATATGGCATGACTCTTTACTATGTCACTGGGAGAAGTTCCTCCCTCAGAACTCAAATCCTATCTTTATTGCCCACACTATCTGGAACATCAGTATTCTTCTTGTTAACTGCTTGACCAGTGTCTCCATATCAGCAGAGTGAGAGATATTTATATGTGCTTATAAAGTGAGATAAACATTTTCAGTAGATGAAAGCTGGCCTAAACTCTTCTTTTACATTTAGCTGTCTTTACACATTTTGCCGTGTTTTGTAGATGCATGTTACATAGTGTATACACGCCCTGTTAATCTTAAATTTCCTCCAGTGCAAAACGGCTAGGTTGAATCTCTCCCATAGGCCATGACTATGCTAAACATCTGCGAAGACTGTTTTAATTTTGAAGGAACCAAAAATAGAAAATTCTGGCCTTCTCAACAGATTTTTCTCAGATTTCTCACAGGTAATTCCATGTAAATCTGATACTCCTCTAGAAGACCGAGTGTCAGTATTTTATCCAGTGGAGGTCTTTTTACATTTTTTACAAAGACAAAATCCTGTGCACTTCTGTACAATGTGTTGCACTGTACCCATAGTGGTTCCATTCAAGTCTACAGATAAACTATACCAATGGCAAATAACACTAATTCCAAAGGAGTTTAGATGACAACATTTTCAGTTTTTAATGTGCATTATTCCTCAGATATACTGATCTGTAAGAAGCAACCTTTTGTCAGCTCCTAGAAAGGTGGAAGAATTATTAGCTCTTGCTTTCCATCATAGATGCTGGAATCTGTTACAGAAGAGTCAAGTTTGTAAAGAGTTTGTCATGTTTAGCTTCATAATCAATCTTCTCACTAAAGAAAAAAAAAATCAAGAACATTCAATAAAATCATAGAATCATAGAATGGTTTAGGTTGGAAGGGACCTTGAAGATCATCGAGTTCCAAGCCAGGGACCGGGACACCTCCCACTAGACCAGGTTGCTCAAGGCCCCATAGAGCCTGGCCTTGAACACCTCCAGGGATGGAGCTTCCAAAATGATCACACCCTTCTGAAACCTGCTGTCATTTTCCTCCTACCCGTTGGAAATGCCAGGAGGCAGGGTTCTTACAGTGGTTGTGCTTGTTCTCAGAATGCCTTTGCACTGTGCGGAGCCCCCAGGACATGACGGTGGGATTGCCACTGGGAATCTTTTGTGCTCTGCTGCCAGGAACCTGCACAACAGTGTGCCAGGGCACATCACCAAGTGGTAATAAGAAACGGTACCCTAAACAGTATTGTGTGTGTTGGCGCTGCTGCTCAGTCTGCTTGCTGTGGGAGGAGAAGTGATCTCACTGAAATATTTTGCACTTAAGTTTTCTTTTGTTGGGGTTGAAAGCAGATTGCCTTTTTCACTGTTTGCAGTGAAACTCAAAGTTACAGAGCCAGACTGGAAAGGTGACGGGAAGGAGCCTCAGTTAAGGAAATACTGGAAGATACCTGTCAGGAGAAGGTCCTTTTCCCCAGTCATGTGAGCTGAATTGTCCATCTGTTCCAAAATGCTGGTTGTTTGGATCACCCTTGTGCTATGCTACAAAAGGGACTTTCTGCCAATGGCACGTGCTGATTTCTTAACGTTTCTAGAGCTGGAATATGTAGCTCCAATATAAGGTACTACCAGGGTACCTTCAGTTTCCCAGCGCGGGGTTAATGTGTATCCTGAACTCCATGCGCGATTCATCTTTGCCGCTGGCCCATTTCACAGCAGTTCTCAGAACATGGTGTGTGCTGCACAGATACTAGACACTGTGGAGGACTCCTGCTAACTCTGCTGGACCTGCTGGTATGCACTTTTTATCCTAAGTTTAAAAATTTGGTCTTTGAAGCTGTGAAGGGCACCAGCCAAGCCTGGGGACAACGGGGCAAAGGAGAACAATGAAAGTGGTACGAGCTCAATATCTGTGGTATCATTGTGATTCTTAATTTCAGGTGTGCAGTTGTGTTTAAAGGGGTGAAAAGCTTCTAAGTAAGGTCCAAAAATACTTTGCTATGCAGTTAACTCACCCAGAAGAGTATAGGCCAGGAAACAACTAACCTACTAAGCCTTTGCATACCTCTAACGTCCTTGGCTAAGCAGCCTTGTGTTCCAGCCTCTAGAAACATTAGCTAATGGTCTCCTCCTGCCTAGCAGGTTACCTTCTGGTGAGCATGAAGACAGTCGATATGGAGACAACAAGCAAAAATTCAAAAAAGTAAGAGGGAGTAAGGAAAAATGACAAAAGATAGGAGACAGCATTTGGACCCAAGTATACGAAGGTGTTCAGGATAAGACCCGTTCATCTGACACACTTTCAAAGGAGCACGCAGATTGTTTGCACCGGTTCCCACTATGACCTAGGCTGCAGTGGAACAGAAGGGTTTTGTTGTTCAGGTTTTTTAACATAAAATACTGGTTCAGTACCTATATTTCCATCAATCGTAGAAGAAAAGCATCAAAATGCAGAGATGTAATAGTACATCTGGGCAGGCTAATGCAATGATAAGGGTTCATTTGGTTTGACATCAGAAGTCCATCTTGGACTTGGTTTAGGCCCTTATATTTCTGCAATGGGAGGGAGTTTCTGTTTAAAATATTGTATTTCATGCTGTTATAAATACAGAAATGGCATAGTAATGGCAATCTGATTGAATGGAGTAAAAAGGTATAATTGGTTCTTTCTCTACACATTTTTACAAAAACATCATTTGCACTTTTATTTTGTTATTATTTTTCTTGGGGAATAGATTTTAATGATTTTTTTCAGTGTTGGAATTACTACTGCTTGTGTTATTTATGCTTATTTCAGACATTTAAAATAAGTATTTTGTTTCCAAAACCAAGTTTGTTTTCATTGTTTTTCCATTAAGGAGACACTTGTTAGCAAAACATAAAAGTCAGCTGCGCTCCTGATGTTCACTGGAGGTCTGCTTTTTTAAAATCTGTTAAAGTTAGCAAACCTCAAATGAGCACCCCCTTCTTTGTCCTTACTCTACCTACTCCTTGGAACATTTTGTTTTGAGTTTTCTTGTTCTTAGTCAAATTATGGTGTGTGATTGGCTGGTGTAGGATGAGGACCATGATATCACTGTGCAGTGTGAGTTCCAAAATTATGTTTTGACCATTTTGTCAAAGGATCAAAACTTGTTTGGAGATGAAGAGACAGATGATGATGATGAAGAAGAAGAAGAAGAAAAAGAAGAAGAAGAAGAAGAAAAAGAAGAAGAAGAAGAAGAAACAGAAGAAGAAGCAGCAGAAAAAGAAGAAGCGGAAGGAGAAGCAGCAGCAGAAGGAGAAGCAGCAGGAAGAGGAGGGGAAGGAACAGAGAAAGAAAAGGAAATAGAGGAAAAATATGAACAAGGGAAACACAGTAAAACACCTGAGGGAGAGAAAAGCAGTGTGGAAACTGTAGAGGTAAAAGCATTTACTCCTATTAAGTTATTGGTCTCTGAAATAATTTGTTTCTATAACTTAGATTAGTTTGAATATATGCGTAGCTAGCTTGGAAATGCAAAGTTGTTGTTTGGGGTGGTTTTGGTAGAGGGAGGAACAAATATATAGGTGTTAATAGTTAGAAATCTTATTTTTTAACAAGTTTGAACATAGAGATTTCACTGTTTTGTCTCTCTATAGACAGAAGAGGCTACTCAGAAAGAGACCGTCGTTCAACAGGGTAAGAATACAATTACTAAGAACTGGACCATTACAGACATTCTAAAAAAAATAAAACATTTCAAAAGATAAAACTTTTCTAAACAATCTCTATTATAATAATACTGAACAATACAGTTATTGTCAGTAGTTGTAAAGCAGTTCTTGAGAGTTGATGAAATTCGAGAGGCAAAAACCCATTACTAGTTGTTAATGACTCGGAAGAAAAAAATATGTTTCCCAGTTACGTCTTGGAGGAAGTCCACGAGAAGGACTTTTTCTTAGCAGGACTGTGTCTTACTTGCTAAGAGCAGTTCTAGTTCTGCGGTGACAAAGTAATGGTAATTGTATTATCTTTCAAGCAACTTGTTTCGGTGCTGTGTTTCTCCACTTCAACAGAGAAGCTTGTCAAAAGTCTTTCTCATCTCTGTCAACTGACATTTCCTCATTACGTTCACAAACAGATTATTTTAGGTGAAATGTGGTAATTACTGAACACTGTTCAGAGATGCTGAAGATGTAACGCTAGATGTTACTTGTAGTTTTGATGACAGCTTGAGTGAACTGTATATTCCTTTAGAAAAGCTGGGGAGTGTGAAATTGGGTGCCCTACATGCAAGACAAGTCAAAAATACTTCTTTTATTTTAGAAATTCTGGAATAATCTGTAATTGTTCCTTTGAAAGAAAATAACAAATGGAAATAGCTTGTCCAGAATGGATGCTTAAATATTTTTCCATCATACAGCGATCTGGAAGTTTTGATATTAAGTTCTAAATTTATATCATTCACACAGGGAGTATAGGAAAATTCAAACACAGGGACATCAACTCAGATGGAAAGTTTTTCCTTTCCCAGAATTGTTTCTATGGAATAGAGTTCATGCTGAACCATAACTCCTGCCCTAAAAGTCAGCTTTTCCAAATTAGAATATACTTTCAAAATCAGCATGCAAGACATTGTCTTCTGTCAGCGAGAGGAAACTATGAGTATCAAGTCAAAACATTTTATATAATGTCACTGCCATAAGTGTTCTGTTCTTGAAAATCAAGCACCTGGAGAATAATATAAGGGCATGATGCAGAGAGATTAAAAAAATAGAAGCATTCTTGTCAGGCTGGGCATCAAATTCAACTGAATATTCTGATTGCCTTTTTTCAAGATCCACATTTTATTTGGTGACTTTTACTTCAAAAATAATTTGAAGGACAGTTTTTTTCTGCTCTTAATTTGCGAGAATCAGAAGGAAGTTGATATAAATGTTTATGTTATTGTAGAGAAAGAAAGCGCTGACAATCACACTGTGAACAGTTCTTCAGAGAACACTGATGACCAAACAATTGGAGGAATCATTGGGAGAAAAAAGGTACATAGCCTGATTTTTCCTTCTAGTTTTACCAGTGACCAAGGCAGCAGTGGGCAGTTACCAAGCTGAAGCAAATGCTCCAGTTGACCTGATCTGCCTGAACAATTAAACTGCTGAGCAACCGGTTCCCTCTGTTTAAGATTTGATTTGATTTTGTGATAAAATAACTTAAAATTGTCCAAATAATTGATCTATTCAAGTAAGTCATAGTAATTATCTCATTTCTACTGACAGAAAGCCCATTACCACCTGCTCATGTATAGCATGCCCGTAAAAGACAGGTTGTTAATCACATCAGATTTTGGTGAGGTGAAAACTTAGGACTTGATTCCTATGAGAAGTTATCTGAAAATATTTCCCACCATATTTCTGTCTAAAAGCAGCAGCTGAGCTAGTTGACCTTGTACCTATTTCCAACAGGCACTGATTTTGAAGAGTGTATTTTTATATATTTTTATATGTATCTCTCTCTGCATGTTGAGGAGTGCCTTACGTGGAATTTCTTACAGGTTTAGGACCCAAAGGCTTCTGCAGAGACTGGCTGCTGTGTCCCCTGTTGAACAAAGACCTTATGCACCAGTTAACTTCAAGCACGTGTGTAGTCTCACCAGCATAAAAACGCATTGTCATTAACTTTAATGGGACTACACACATGTTTATAACGAAGCATATTAAGCATTTGCTGCTCTGGGGCCTTGCAGATCTGAGCCTATATTTTTGGACCTTGCCTCAGACTCATTTGAAAGAAACACAGATAATTTTGCACCACTTGCAGTATTTTGCCCAAGCTGTACAGTGTCTAACTTGACAAAATGCAATCATTTTAACTTCTCTGATTCATTTGTGCTATTTTGACACATTTCACATATTGCAAAAGAATGTTTTTCATTAACATTTTTTAAATATTATTTTGTTTTGAAAAATGGTTTATTTTACCAAGGAGAAATTTGCAGCCTAAATTGACCTGGGTATATACAAAAGGCTTTGTGGGTTTTTTTTTAACCTTGAATTTCACAGCTAACTGTTTTGAGCATATTATTTACCTGTTTTTTACTTCAGTTTTCCCTGTTTAAGCGAAAGCCACTGACAGTCCAGAAGAATGTATGTAGTGGAAACGAAGATAGATCTGGAAAGCCATTACAGAGCGAACAAGAAAAAGAAAAGGAAGATTTATCTGGTGAAGACAGTAAAGATGAAAACCAGAATCATACGTTGGACAATTCCAGGGAAACTGTGACTAATCAGGACAGAAGGATGAAATCTTCTACTTGTATATTACTGTAACACTGTTACAGTATGTAAGAATGTGACAGTCTTAAAGCACATTGTGCAATTTTTACTTGAAAACAGTTATGACTCACTAGGGATGTTCATGGTTGCTTTTTTGATTGATTTCATTGCCGTGGTTTTAAACATGCAGACCATTTTCCTGATATTTATTGGTAATTTTAATAGTTGCAATTGGTGTGCTTGTCAGCATCTTGCTGGAGTTCTGTGGCCTTAACTGTTAGTGTTGTAAAACAAAATATATTTTTTTATGTGAAAAGTTGAATACAGGCATTTCACGGGTTTTGCTAAATAATTTTATGCTGTTTCAGTCTACAGAGTACCACTTTCAGTATGATACTCTTGCAAAATTATAGTATTTGATGTAAGATGCTACTTGGTTTAACAAACTAAGGAAGAATATTGAAGTTCACATTTTAAAGAGGGTACTCAGTTACTTAGAAATACATACCCATCTTTCTGTTTTGACTTTGAAAAATTGCAATAGAAGTTTCAAGTTAACATGTAGGCCATTATTGAGAAAGTTACTTAAGTATGTGCCTAACTTCATATATGGCAGCAGTTCCATTGGAAAGAGTACCAGAGAGTAGTGTAAGCATATAAGTAAGTGTCCTGCCAAACTGGGCCTTGGAGAAACCTTTCATTCTGAGAGATGCTGAACACCGTCACTGCTGCTGAAATCGGCGTAAGCTGATGGGACTCTCTCCTCACAGAATCAGGCCAAATAAAAACTGGACATCCTCACTGCTGTTTCAGTTGGACTCTAATCCTGTATTCTTTGAACATCCATACCTTAATGAGTCTGTAGTGAAGCTTTCCTTACTGGAAAATAATGTAACCCAAGATACTATGGAATACATTGGTATGACAAACAGATCATTATGGGCTAAATATTCCTGTTTTTCTCAGGCAACCTAGCTTTTCTTCAGATGGGGACTGAGCAGCAGGAGTACTGAATCCCATAATGGGTATGGATGAGCAGAATGTTTGGTTTTTTAATTAGTCCAAGAAGCAGAAGTAACAAACTCACTATTCTAATTACCAGCATTCCCTCTAAACAAAAATTTGATTTCTGAAAATTTAGTCCAGGTGAGTTAGAAATATAACCCTCACCATGATTAACCTGGTCCAGGGTCTGTGTTTGCCCCTAAACTAAAAACTAAGCATACTAAAATGTGCTTAGTTTTTATGAATGTACACAAGCTCTGGCATAAATATAAAATAAAGAACTACTTCTAAACTGAGTATTTTTCAGAATATTTTACAAGGGACAGATGATTTTTGTAGAAAACCTAGGAAAATATTATTTAATTTCACTGACATAGGAACATATTTTAGTATGCTTTGGCCATACTTTGCCTTTGGAATATCAGTTTTTCTTAGTTTCAGAGTTGCTTAAATTTTATATAATGTAGTCGGAAGTCTCTGGAGTTGGTTTTCACCTAGAAGTTGATTCAGCTGAACTCTTTGTCCCTGTAAGTATGGCAGGTGCCCAGATTCTTTCACGGGGCCTCCTCTGTGCTACAGGAGGCATCATACTAAAAACCTGGATGCTTGGGTCGTCCTTTGACAGAGCTACTTAAGATCCTTTTGTTCCTGTTATTTTTCTTTGGGCTACTCTTGAATTCTGCAATGAACCTTACGTGAGCTATTTTGTTTTTCTGCCAATGTGCATTATATATTTGCATATTTTCTTGTTTTCCTGAATGCACATGTGATTTCTATTCTACGTGGATACTGTTGTGAATAGTAAAGAAATGGAAAAGGAGAAATAAAGTAAATAGTGCCCTCATTACTTTAGATAATCTTTAATTATTTTCAAGGGGAGATCAGTCATAGAAAT
This sequence comes from Ibidorhyncha struthersii, assembly GCA_013398815.1. Classification (NCBI taxonomy): domain Eukaryota; kingdom Metazoa; phylum Chordata; class Aves; order Charadriiformes; family Charadriidae; genus Ibidorhyncha; species Ibidorhyncha struthersii. The sequence goes on from VZSZ01004221.1 coordinate 287,944, forward strand.
TGTTACCATAAGGACAATTCCTTTTTTTAAAATGTGAACCCATTTAGGCAAAAACATTACTTTAAAGTGGGATTTACCCTTAAAACTAATGCTACAGAAGTTTATGTAATAGATTCTAAACTGATGTACACCAAAGCAGTTTCAGGGACTTGTACATTCATCTTGTCAATACACTTCACTTAAGAAGATGCAGAAACAAATTAATCCATTCAGATGTCTTTTTTACTTGTTTTCCTCGACAATAAAAAGAGATTAAACAAATAAAACAAGTTACATGTACATGTGTATTAATTTAAAGTGTTTTTTTTTAACAAGTTCACAATCCTTAAGCTAAAAATGTCGGGGTTTTATTACTGAAAGGCTTTCATCAACTGATGAGTTGGAAAAAGTCGTAGAAACATTTATAATACAGTTTTCACTGTTTTTTCTTACTTTCCCAAAGATAACTGTATCAACATAAGTCTTGTCTTCTAGATTTCACAGCCCCGCCGTGGAACTGAGGTTGTGCTTTAGGGCTGCTGGTTTTCTGAAATTTCACCATCGAACCTACCACTAGATGGAGTTTGTGCTCTTCGAAGGTGTAACTGTCTCATCCCACCCAGCCTCTGGAGCCAGAAATTTTCCTTCCCCTGGCCCCTGAAAAGCAGTTAAAGATACTCACTGTGTATCAAATTTTCTGATTCGAAATTCTCTGGAAACGTGTATGTTTTCTGCCATATCGCTTTTGGCCTTCAAGTACTCTCGTACCTTGACGTTTATATACTGTATTTTTAAAGTTTTAGACTGTATTTGTGAAAATGCAAAGACAGAAAAAAGCAATTACTCGTGTATTTCTCAATGTAGGTGTTCAGTGGTCAAATTATGATGCATAAATGTAAGTCTAGGTATAAATGTTTGATATAAAAAGAAGTGCATCTTGCAGACATATATATGTACATGCACTGATACATACATACGTGTATATATATAGATGAAGATACATGTATATATAGACATAGGTGTGTATGTGTATGAATGATCAAACGTGTACCTGACTTCCTGAAATTTCCATTTCATCCATATATTTACATATGCATGTTCATTGATTTCCAGGAAGCACAGGATTCATTTACGCAGCTACTGTTCCTATGCGAGTTTGTGGGGACTGAAGTAGAAAAGAAAAGAACGCGCTGTTTAAACAGTATTTTGTATGCCCAAAGGTAGTGATAATAATGTATCAAATGAACTCTGTGCAACTTTTTCCTTTTTCTTCCAGGAAATAGTTGTATAACATGCAAACTACGTCCAATTTTGTCCCTGGGGAAGATTTTAAGACATGCTGTTGTCATTAGGGTAGCTGAAGTAAATTTAATTAGTATCACAATGGTAAGTCCAGGTAATCATATATACACAATCTAATCTTACATGAGTATTGATAAACTAAGTAGGGGTTCACTTAGAATGTACTCACGAATAAGACATTAACTTGTCCAGCTTTTGACAGCTGGCTTTTGACATCTAGCTTTTTTGACATTTACTTAGTCTATCAGAAATGCTTTCTTGCACACGAAGCGTATTCTGTACTCAATTTCTGTTGAAATTGCTGGCCAGGCTCCTTGCGGGCCCAGAAAGGGGTGGTTCTTAAAGCAACATAGTTACGCTACCAGTGGCCATTCTACTATGACTGCCCTCTACATCTAATACCCCCGAGGTGAAGGAGTAACCCTTCACTCAGATTTATGACATGTACGTAGCAGCGTGGATGCTTAACAACACAGAAAAAAATAAACGTTCCAAAAATACTGAAAATACATGACTTAGCAGTAGAAAGGCAATCACTTAAGTTAGATATTAAAATCCAATAATTGAGCACATTTAAAAATACCCAAATGATGTCTAGGAAAATGATAACCATTTGCTGCATACTTGGACTATTTTCTCTCTTTAAAATATAAATAAGCTACCTCTAAATCCCCTGTGAGTGTTTTTAAGAGCTATATCATTTATACTATTCACTACTCAGAAGGGTTTACAACATTTTCACACCCTGTTATGTCTAAATTCCTTTTAGAACTCCGTGTCCTGGTGAAGTGTGATGAGGCCACTGTCAGTGGTGAGAATTGCAGAAATTAATGCTTTGGCAGTAGGTCTGCTTTGCTCAGTACCTCATACTGGTGAGGTCTCAAACTTCACACCTATTTGCCTTCTAAAACTGTGTTGTTATTACATTTTAATCACACTATATAATTAGCAGTCTCTTTTTCTGGACCAGCTAGTAATGACTCAACAAAAACATTGCAAAATCCAAATCTGGCTAAACTGTTGTTCTTTTATTTGTACACAAAGAAATCTTTCGTTTTCAAGACCATTCAACTGATGTTGAAACAGTTTAGACACAGCTGTTTCCAATCACACCCATCAAAAGATGAAGCGATATTAGCAGAATTTTAAGAGATGTTAACAGCTTTAAAAAAAATTAAAAATACAGACTTCTGTTCTTCGCTATATCTACTAAACATTAAACCATATATCTGCCGATATACCCCATACTATTCTTAAAAATATTTCTGCATCATTCGGTATCTAAGAATGCAATATTGTCTCCCCCGCAAGATTTCTGGTTTGCTGGCTGCCTAAGACGCTCTGTTGAGTCGGACACATGCACCCCACCAGATGGAAGGGGGAAAGGCAACTGATGTTCTTGGAAGACTTGCTATGTATGTATACTATGTATATGCTATGTATGGGCCCGACCCAGACTTCAGGTTGAAATTTTCCATAGCAAGGGTTTTGGTAGCGGAGAAATTGAGGGGAAATTAGTCTAGCCATCTCCTTTATGCCATTGCTGGAAGGGAGGGAGTGAGGCCACCATTAACTGGGAAGACCCAAGGAGACTTCTGCAGATCACTGTTGTAGGGAGCACGTAAGTGCTCAGGGATGGAACACACAGACGGAGAGTGCTGCCCCGAAGAACATTTAATTTCCCTAAAATATGGTACTTCTACAGCCAGGGCAGTATATTATTTTGTCAAGGAGCACGCCAGTGAGGCTTAGGTGTGACCTAAGAAAGAAAATTATTAGGTTATAAGTTAAGATTATTATTTCACGCAAGAAATTATTTGATCACTATCTCTGTTATTTAAAATACAGAAGAAGGATTTCCGTTGGTCTACATCCTTCTGACATTTTTAGCCGGTGATGCCTTCTTGTAGGCTGGCCTCTAGCGTTTCTTTCCTGCCTGTCATCTTAGGAAAACCAGCTTTCTATTAGAAAGAAAGAAAGAAAGAAACGAGCAAAGTCTCTTTGACAGGCATGCTATCTGCAGTGGAGACGCCTTTTGAAAACGGCACTGAGAAAAGCATCTCCTCTGCGTGAACTGAAGCAGGTGTGCCGCAGTGGGGCTGCACAGCCACGTGCTGCCAGCAGCAGCGTGGTAGGATGGAGGAATTTTGTCTATCCTTCCCCAGACAGCGCTCTGCTCGACACACACCCAGCTGCCTCTTTCTGACCATGTCTTCCCCGGACTCTTTTTTGCCTTTTTTCCTCTTGGCACCTCCTGTTCCTCACCACAGCTGTGTCCACAAGCAGAGCTGCTCTTGCTGCCCGTTATCTCCGCCCGTCAATCCCAATCTTTGCTTCCACTTCAGTCTTGTGCTCCTGGACTCTTTGTCAGAGCTTCAGAAACGTCCCCACACTGGAGTGCACCCCACCAGCCTGCAAGCGCCCGGAGTGCCCGCAGAGTGGGATGCTGACAGGGACCAGCATCCTAGCAAAGTTTGTATGCAATACGGCTGACATCCAGAGGGGAAAAAATTGGCCGGAGGAGCTGGCAGTGACAAGCAACTGGAAGGAGGGTCTGATAACAGCAAACATTGAGCAACAAGTAATATTTCTAAATGTTGCTGTCACTAAACATCATAAGAAAGTACTTCATAAACCTCAAGAGTTATAAGAATTGTCCAGAAGAATTGCATTTTTTTTCATTATTATTATTCTTGTTTTAGGACCGTCTCTATTTCTGCAGATATTTGCATGAATATCTCAAAGCGTTAGAGCATTCTCATTCAGTAAGGCTATCCACTGGGCGAAAAACACTGTGTAGTTTGGATTGGTCCCCTAGTTTGTCATCCTCTTATCATGACTAGTTGAATCTTAGTTGGGGCTTCCAAAACTTAATTACACGCAGCTGGGTTATTGGGTTGTGGTTGGGTTGGGTTTTTTTCCCCCCTATCATTCTTTTACTATTTGGAGAAAAAGGATTACATTGTTAAACATTATTAAAAATTGTCCTTTAATGAATTTTGCCCCTCCACCAAATGCTGTATTTTCATTATCACTGTAACTGTAGTTAAGTTAAAGCTATTCAGGTACAGAAAAATAAAATTATAGTTCTGAACAGCTATTAAAGTAAAATCATTAAATTATGTGCTTAAATTAACTCCTTGGCATAATAAGAATATGTCTTTAAGTCTCCAACAGCACTTAACTTTGCTTTGGGTCTTATTGTTTATTCAACTACGACATTCTCACACACTTTCATATTGTCCTATTGCTTAATTTCAGTTTTCAAAGATTTCTTTATTTAATCTGGGGCTGCATTTCATTTACCTCTGAACAGTCAAAAACTGTGAATCTTCAATGAAAAGCACACTGGGTATTTCTTGTGTAATGCCAGTAGTGCCTGGAACTCCAAATAACCACAAGCTTAAATATTTGGATTTTTTTCTATGAAAATTGAAAGCTGAACTGTGAGGTAAAAATGACCAGGACTACGCTTTCAAATTCAATAAATGTGACATTTGTTTAATACATTCCTAGTTCCAAATGCTTTCTCCTATTAAAAGGTCCCTTAAGAAAACCACTTTACAGAAATCTAATTTGTGTTACAAATTCAAAAAAGGTTTTTAAAGATGCCTTGAACTTGCCTTGCAAGCCCCAGTCTTTTGGATGGTTTTACACAGCTGTCATTCTGACAAAGACGTGGAATAAGGGTTACATTGCCCAGAGAAGCTCCCGAGCCAGCTTGCATCTGAATGAATGCCCACCTCAGTACCGGCGTGTTTACAGGGCTGATTTCAAACAGCCCATGAAGGATGCATTCACACTGCTAGTTATGCTCGCGCTTGCAGCTGAATCTGAGCTGTAACTTGCAGACTATGTAAACTCTTGAATCTCTTGCCTTTCTCAGAGCAGCTAGAACACTCCAAGAGAGGGATGCCAGAGGAAAACCAGCATCCCAGGCGAGCTCATGCACAGTGCACATAGTGAGCTTCGCACACACCCATGCAGTCGACAGCCAAGACATAGTAAAAAACAGCTGGAAAACACCGGGGGTTAAGCTGTTTGAACGGATGGAATTGCGCCTACGCAATCAGGAGGAACGCAAAACCAGGCTCATTGATTACGGTGAATCAAATGGGATGCGTGCCTGTACCAATCTGGACACCACAGCAGCTGTTAACTGATTGCACCCGCTAACTGGCGACTTCGCTTCTCACACTGAGAGGCCAACCAGCCAGGGAGGATTTGTCACCACCAGCACACTTCTGTATGGTGGCAATGAAGTTTTAAATGGCCAGAAAGGGCTACCCAAGAGGGAGGCTGTGAACCCTACGGTTTGGACAGTACTGAGACAGCTGATGGAGAAGCTGCAGCTGCATCTACAACACCCCTGGTGGCAGCGGCTTCTTGTCACACAGCATCACACACAATGGTCAGGTTTGGAAGGGACCTCTGGAGATCATCTAGTCCAACCCCCCTGCCACAGCAGGGTCACCTACAGCAGGTTGCACAGGACGGCATCCAGGTGGGTTTTGAATGTCTCCAGAGTGGGAGACTCCACCACCTCTCTGGGCAGCCTGTGCCAGTGCTCTGCCACCCTCAAAGTAAGTAAGTCCCTCCTCAAGTAAAGAAGTCCCTCCCTTGCACAACGCTATCATACTAGCATAGACCTTACATTCTTAGGAAGAATGTCTAAACGAAGGCAGGTGTTTTGGAAACGGACAGCTAAAAGGACACACACAAAGAGAAAGCAAGAGGTACCTGACCCGTTAAGATTCGCTTCACGTACCTGTATTGTTCCAGCACATTCCCATGCTGCACTTTTACCAAAACCTTGCAGCACCGATAAACTACCGAGATTATCACTATTTATTACAGATTTCTAACCTTTCACTTTAATATTTTCTATGATATCTGTGCCAACAATAATAGCCTAAAGCATGCCCTTTCCCCTTACTCTTCTGCTTTCAAACAGAGTAAAGTTGGTCTTTTTAATCTCTCCTCACATGGAAATTTAATCTTTCCTTAGGGTGTTAAACTGCAATGGCTCAGATGATGCTACCATTGGTTTTGTTACTCCTTTTGTTTTGTTTTGTTTTGTTTTAAATCAGGGTGATCAAAACTGTCTATGGAAGCCTGCCAGAGCATGATCAACTTGGAGAAGAGCTGGTGCTGAGGACCCAGTGCCTACCCGTACCCATATGGGTATTTCACTCGAGAGGAGCTCTAGCCATGGGTGCAGGAGGTGCACGCGCTCCTGTGCGCATTTCCATCTCAGACACCAAACATGGCGGATTCGATTGCGGAGGGATGCTTCAGGTGCGCTCCTGATCCAAATGAAAACTCAGAATAGAAGAAAATGTTTTGGAGAAAGCTCCCAAGTGCCTACCCAGCAAGATCTCATTTCTTTCTTAGGCTACTTTGGTATAGCCAGCCTCAAAGGACGGCAAAACGGGCACCTCTTCTTCTGTTTTTAGACTAGCACTTCCCCTCGAGATGACTATCCTCCCGCTGAAAACTGGTGTCCCGTAAAGAAATATTCCTTTACTTACTAGATGGTATTTCCCTATTTGTCTGTGCTTTGCTGCAAATAGTGCAGCACGAGCGCAGGACCCCAGGAACTCCCTTGCGATCTCTCCCCCCTTACTGCCCCAGCGTGCAAACTCTTTAGAGGCACCGCACCAGCTGGGGGATCGTGCTTTCCCGCACCTTCACCAGTTTATAGTGCACATTAGATGCTACCTCTAATGTTGGAAAGTGAAAAAAAAAAAAAAAAATTACTATCAAAGCTAAGCTGTAGTAGAGCTGCAGGGCTGACAGCTCAAACTTAAATCAAAAGCGTTGGAACATTTGATGCTCTGCCTGAAGCCCTCGCTTCCGTAGGGTAGGAGTGATTGGGGAATTTGCTTTCATCTGGAAGGAGGAAAAAAAAAGTCTCTAGTTTTTTGCGGTTATGGAAGAAAGCCTGAAAATGTGACCCTGCAACACCCTTGCAGCTCAAAAAACTAATGGGAAATGTGAAGACTTCAAACTTTTTTTCTTAATCTCATGACTTTTGAGGATCTGACTCATGGCTTTTGAACATTTAAGCCTGGCCATCTGCAAACTGCTGAGCAACCGGTGCAGTTCATCTTGGAAAGCGCCGTCCGTTCCCCTGCCCGCAAAACTCTCCAGGCCTGCGCCGCCAGCCGCTGCCACCCTGGACGGGACCCGGGGAGCTGGCAGCGGCCTCCGTCCCTCCCGAGGTCCCCACGTCGGCAGAGAAGGGACCGGAGGGCGCACGGCTCTGCCTCCCCGTCCGGCCCTCACTCAAGGGGAGCCCCGACGGCAGCAGAGGCGAGAGGGTGCAGCCGGGGCTGGCGCCCCCCCAGCCTCGGAAGGGGACACGGTCCCGGCCAGCTCGGTGCCCCGGTTGAGGTCGGGACGGCTCAGCGGGTCAGGGGCACACACACACGCACCGGGGCGACGGACCCCACGCCATTCACCGGTCCACGGCACTGCCGCGGCGATTCCCGGGAGGCCACGTCGGGTGTGGGGGGGCTGCGCCGCCGCCCATGGGCGGGAGAAGCTCCGGGAGAAGGGGGGCAACCGCGGGGCACCACCGGCGCCGGAGCCCCGAGGGATGAAAGGGCTGGGGGGGGAGGGGGGAGCAGCGCGCCCCTCGCAAACACCCGACCCCCTTTCGCACCCGCTGCCGCCGCCGGTCGGGGCGGGAG
>VZSZ01004221.1:296340-386677 GCA_013398815.1 Ibidorhyncha struthersii
CTCCCAGCCCGGGGCGCTTTGTCTCGTCCTCCGTCTTGTCCTTCCCTGGGCGCGTCCCGGGCCGGCCGCCAGGCTGGGAGGAAGGCTCATCCTGGACTGGGAGTCCCCGGTTATTCGGCGCGGTTAAAGCTATTTTTAATTAGTTTTGGGCTTAAGCAGGCGGAGTGCAGGTCGGTGGTAGCCCATGGCATGGGACATCCCGCTGGCATCGCCGCGCCGTTATCCCGGCAAACCTACAGAAGGCACCCCCTCTCGAAGTTGCTTAAGTAGAATTAGACTTAATTGATGTCCTTACTGTAAGGGGGGGGGCGGGGGGCAGGCGAGTATGTATCTGACCTACCAGCCCTGGCTCCGGGACGTTGGCACTTAAAAAAGTCTTTCACCCGTTTTTGTTGCCCGCGTGTGACTGCACGTGCAGAGAGCGAATCTCAGTTTGCAGTGTGAAAGATGAAAGGGTGGACCTGGCTGGATTCTTACCGCTTCTGGTAATTTTAAAAGCGTACGCTCGTGCTGTTTCACTTCTAATTATTTGCATTTCCTTTTGCAAAATTTGAAGTAAGCTCAAATTTAGGCCCATTTCTGTGGCAAAAGGAAATTGGCGCGTAGGTCCGCCTGTCCTTTAAAAGCAGCATCTTGTCAGATTGAACACTGCCGATTTGGTGGGTGCCGCCACTAAAGCCAGTGTAAACTGGTGGGCAGTGGTGGTTTAACAGGTGTGGCCAATGAAGATTTGTGGCCAGAAGAGAGCCTTCAAAGTAAGTGGGTATGGCCTCAAATGGAGGCGTGTTGCTGTGGGTTGACGGGGAGGAGAGGTAAGGAGCAGGTGAGGAAGGTGCCCAGCACAACTTACAGCACTGCACGTGGAGAACCTCCGTGTGCCGGTGGTACCTGGTTTTGGTATCTAGGAGCCATCCTTGCTTAAGCCACGGTTCTGCTCATTGGAGTGGCATAAAATGGCATAATGATGGTATTTGTGAGTTGAAGTTAGCTTTTCTTATTTTTGTTGGCATGCTTTAAGTGGCGTCTTTCCAACACGAAAGATGCTGAAGCAGGGGTTTATGTTCTTTCTTTACAAAACACTAAGGTATTGGACACATCAGTTGCTAAATCAACAAAGACAACAGAAGTTTCTGTCCTGGCATTTCTCTGAGGACTACGGAACTGCCAAACTCTCTTTATTTTCTTAGGAAGATGACCGAATGCTTTACTTTGTGGTTCATGTGAATGTTAGTCTTCAATTAGTTTGCAGAGGATGCTAATATCCTGTCCTTCTCTTTCTTCCTAAAAGGCCAAATGTAACTTCTCCAATCTTAAAAATCCAGTTTTTGCATGTAATCTTCAAGTTGGCTGCACAATAGCCTGCTTGTTTCAACTTTCACTCATTTGAAAGTCCAATTTTCCTCTTATGCTTAGTGTCAAAGGCTCCAAAGAACTTAAATCATCAGCAGCTGTATTTGTAAACGCTAATACAAAGTTAAGGTTTCACGTTCCATTTCTTTTGTTTGGTTGTTTTTTTAAATAGAGACAATGTGATGTTCTTTCAAATCTTTATTCTGAATGTGAAATCTAGTGAAACTGTAAATAGATATTTAATGGTACTGTGTTGGTAATTGTGCACATTAGGTACAGAATGCAATTTAGTAAACTAAAATGGACTTTTTTAAAAAAAAAAGTAGACAAAGCCAAACAAACTATTTTTGATTCATACAAAATGCTTATTTTCAGTAGTAGATTGTTATTGAAACATCAGAAAGAGTCTAATCAGCTCTTGAATTCATAATTTGGTAACACTGAAGTTTTTACTGCAGAACATTTGTGCTCTACAACCCAAAGACTACAGTGAACATCACACTAAGTAGAAATAGTTAACGTGCCATAAACAGAGTTCTGTGATCAGTATTTGATGGCAGTAAAAATCAAGACAGTATTCTGTCTGTGAAAATGTCATTGAATTAATGATCTCCTTTGCATTAGGAAGGTGACTGAAAAATACCTGAATCCTTAAAATACTTGAAAGCATTTGAAGCAGCTGCTGTATTATCTGTAACTGTAGTTTCAAATCTTGAAATGGTGCCCGTGGTCTTTTTACGTTGTTCCAGTCAAAGCCCGCGATGCACTGACAAAATCTCTCTGATGGCACCACTCAGAGAAAAGTCCATTTGTTCTTCAAGAATATTTTAGAGATGCATCTTTTGGAAGTTAAACCAACCTTAAAACTTTTCTATAAGGACTAAAGAGAGAGACAGAGGACCTTTGAACTCTTCAGTTGCTCTTTCTCATCAGGTTCTTCTCCTCTTCACCAGAGATCCTCCCAGCTCTTCTTTTCTGTTTTTTTTTTTTTTTTTTTTTTTTTAGCTGTGAAAAAACAGTGCAGATCCTTACCCTCTTGGGCTCAGGCAGGTAGTGCTGGGTGAGGGTGGAGCTGTACATACATACATATGGAAATCACTTGTTCAGTGTTTTGGGTACATGGAGATGAAATCAAGTGGCACTGCACAGTGTAAGGCTGTTGTACGCATGTTTGTACACTTTTAGTAGACAGATAAAACCAAAAGCTAATCTATGATAAAATCAATGGGGAGCAGTTATACTGCATTAGAAAAAGAAACTGTGTGTTGGAACAGGATATTGGTGCAAAGAGACGATGAACCTTGGGAGAGATGCCATTAAAATCACTTAAAGACCATGTAATATTATAGAACTATTTTCAAAAGCTGTGTGAGATTTAGTTCAATGAAAAACGATATATACGTGTGGTATGCTTGTAACATACGTATATATTTGGATTAAATATGAGTAGATGGAAGTCTGGTTGTGGAAAGGGTAGCTCTTCTCAAAGTTGCGTTGTAGAGCCAGGGGTGCATCTGTGGGTGAGACTCCTGAGTACTGCAGCCCTTCAGAGAGAGGGGGGTCCTTACCCAATTGAGTCTATACTGTTAGTGGACAAAGGACAGGAGGGCAAAACTGAAGGAAGTAAATGTTTAAGATTGCTTAGAGTCATACAGCAGCCTTCAAAGAAACACAACATTGCAATTAATGTCCTGAGTCCCACTCATAGCTCCTATCTATCCATCAGGCCAAGCTGCGAAACAGTCAAGAAACGGTCTCCGGGCCCCAAAGCAGCTGGTGTTCTGCACTGTCAGGGGTGGGGCCTGGTGTGTCAGCTGAGCTTTTTGTTGTTGGTTTGTTTTGTTTGTTGTTGTGTTTTTTGTTTTTTTTTTTTTTAAATACAGCTTGCTGTCTGCCTATTAATCTTAGGTGATGATTTGTCTAGAAGTACATGCAGGATCCACTTGTCGTCTTGGTTCTGTGCGCGCTGGTCCCCTGAAACTGAGGGCGCCGGTAGCCAGCTTGTGGTGGACACAGACTCAGGTGTTGGGCATGCTGGCTCAGCACAGAGCAGAAAAGTGGTGGCTGCCCTCAGGTCGCTTGAGGTCCCGCTACAGGACAAAAACGAGCACGTGAATACAAGCAGATAAGTGTGTCCTAAGGCACAGCTTTATCCCAAGCGTTGCGCTGTGGACCTGTTGGCTCTTTCGAAATCAGCTCCAGTTAGCTGGATAGTTGTGTATGAATGACCGAGACTTCCAGCAGCAGAGAAGCCTAATAGAAATTACATTCTCAAGTGACCTCAAACGCAGCAGATACGTCATGTTTATATCAGTCAACAACGTTAACTCGTCCCCTGACGCTGATTCCATATTTTCTCCTGTGAAGTGGGCCATCTTCGTGAGCTGTCGTAATTCCCAACTGAAAACTCCTGACGGCTTTAAGCCTTATCAAAGCACTACATTTCTTTCTGAGTGGTCCTTAAATAGTCAGGTCATTGCGTCCTCTGTGCCAGGCCTGCTCAGACTGCTCGCTCTTCAGCAACACCTGGGGGCTTTGCAGCTGAAATCTCCAGGGTGACATCACACAAACAAACAAGGAAATTACAAAAATTTCCCGAGAGGTGCTTTTGATGAGTTGTTTGGCTGTCCTTTTTCTTGCAGTGAGGTAAACCTTGCCAAAGAGCACAGGCACGCTAACTGCGTATAACGGCTGGGGTAGTTAAGTCTAGGCAAGCATCGGAGATGGTATCGGAGGTGCAGTAGGACAGTCCATAGCAGTTATTCCTCGCGCCTTCAAGCTGCTGTATCCCTTTTTATTGTTGGTCCACTACAGTGGTAAATGCTAGCAGACGTGATACAGGCTTCCTGAAAATTGAGAGTGTATAAACGCAATGTTTACAAAACCTTCCGATTGAGACTGCCGTCAGTACAGGTGGGGCTCCTGTCTCTGAAAAGTGTGAATGAGCATATAACTTGGGATATCAAAACCATCAGTTCTTAAAACAATTTGGTAATGCTGAGGTGCATTTTACTGTAGTCTCCTCATCTCTCAGACAGTTGAGACCCGTAGTTGTAAATAAACGGGAACATTACTGATTTTTGTTTGTTTGTTTGTTTGTTTTGTTTTTCTCCCACTGTAAAGATATGAACGGGATGGGGATCAGTGGGGTCAAATTTATGTCTGATGAAGGTACAGGGAACAAGGCTTGGCTTGCTGTTGTATTGGCATTCAGTTGGGTAAGCCACTGGGTTGAAAATTCAGATTCCTTACATATATGGTATATAACCGTAGGCGAGTTGCATAGACTTACTTGCTCTTCTTTGCTTTTCCCCGTTGAAGATGTCTGTGTAGAAAGTCTACCACTTAGATACTGCTGTCTACTGACTTACAGCAAGAACAGAGTTTGGAGATGGGCATGGACTTCAGCCCACACTGTGAGATGTCTTGATGCACTCTTGATAAACCATAATTGACTGAAGGCCAGAGGGAGTGTGAGGAACACCATTTGCATGATGTGCTGTAAAGATGCAAATGCTCAATCCTGTATTCTTGCGTGTTTTGACTCCACATGGGAATTTCTTGCAATTCAGTTGCTACAGGCAGACCATCTTGGAGGAGTCTCTGAAATAATTGTTGAGTCGCTAACTAGGTTCTCTGGTAGCTTATAAGGTGTATAAAAGTATACTTAATTTTTTAGGTACTAATGCAATGGTCCTAACTCTTGAGACGTGTACTATACTGCCATACGTGAAATTAGGTAGTGTAAGGGTCCCAGGAGAATCTTTGTTGGGAGAGACTGTTTCCAAGGGATGGGCCCCCAGCCCATCCCCATTTTGGAGTGGAGAGCTATGAAGTGGCAAACACCAACACTCCTATCCCTCCCTACCTCCACCCTCATCACACTGAAATTTTTTTTTTCCAAAAAGCATATCGGTAATCCAATACTTCATGAAATTGTAATGTGTGCTGTATTGTAGTACAGACTGTAGTTTAATATTGTCAGTCTTTCTGTCTTTCACAGTACTTCTATGAAACTTCTGAAAGTACAAATGTGTTTTCCCCAACTGGTGTAACAAATTACATGTTCCTCTAAATACTTGGCTAATTTTTCTGCTTCTGATATGGCTGTGTTTGTGGGTTGTTTTGTTTTTGTTTTTTTTTTTTTAATTTGCTGTTTCAAGTTATGTTATGTTAAAAGTTGTGGTGTGCTGGGGATCATCCATTTCACAAGGCATTCACTTAATTTTTTTTAGCGCAGTAGATGAACAGCTCAGCATAGAGGACGTGGCTGGCAGGTCGGCACTTCTCTGCCACTGTTTCTAACTATTGATTTTATTTAAAGGAGCACTGTTAAGGTTGTTCAAAAGGAAAATTTATGCTGCAGTACCTTGAAAGTGGCTCCAAATTATAGGTTTTAACTTTAACAATTCTGGTCTTTCCTGTAACTTGAAATAGCCACTTAAGAGCCCTGCCAGTTTGAAACCACTTCAACTTGTCATTTGGCATATCTTTACATGAAGAGAGAAAGGATTCTTATATTTCTTGAGACCCATGGAAATAAATTAAATTTCCCCAAGTTAATACATACAGGAAGATCAGCTTTGCCAATATCTTCCTTTGTTTTGACCAGATTTTGTTGTACTTGAGGAAATAAATGGTGTCTTTGCCGTGTACATAATACACAGAAATGTGGAAGGAGTAAGTTACACGGAAAGTAAAGCTCTGTCAAGTGCAACATCGGGATGATAAGAAATCCTTCCCCCACCCACCATCATCTCTAACTAGTGTTTCTTGGCAGCTGCAGGGATTTTTCCTGGGAGAAATGTATAAAATTACATCCCCCTTTTCAGTTCTGTGAAGATGGAGGGAGAGTGCGTTTAGCATGGCAGCAGGTTAAGAGCCTGCTACCGGCATGCCGAAGTGAGTCTTTCAAAATACCTCAGTGCTGGACTGCTGTTAAAATGAATCTTTTCTGCTAAAAGGCTTATTTGAGGAGAAAGTGTTGCTCGTGGGTTTTTGCTTGTTTCCTAAACAGAAGTTACTGGACTGGCTGTGCTGCAGTTCCCCGGTCTGGCTGGCTGGACTTCATCACCAACTCCTGATTTTTATTTTTAGTGCTATTTTTGTGCTTTCTTCTCTAGCACTTAGCAGATGCTACCTTGCAAAAGCAGTTACTTCATTCCTTCATATCCTTCTCAACAGCATCTTTTTTTTTTTTTTTTTTTTTTTTTTTTTTTNGACAACTGTGGCTTGGTTTTGCCCATCAGGGTGGACTCCTTGTTCTCTCCCAGCTCTCCTGGGCTTCCTCCTACCCATCTGTGCTGCCTGACTCCTGGCATGCAAGACCTTGGGTAGGATCCGTCGCCTCGGTCCCTGTTTGTTCAGGTGCTAACACAGTAGGGTCCAGGTCCGGACCCTGGCCAGGGCTCCCAGGAATGTCAGCAGTACAGGAGAGATTTCCAAAATGGCTTTCTCCCAAACCTGCTCTTGTTCCTGTTTTGCATTACTGGAAACGTCCCTTCTTATCTCACCCTGGCAGCAGTTTTCAACTCTTTTCTATGGTCCTCCTTGCGTTTTTTTAACTCAGCTCTTAACTTTGAGGCGGGCTGCCCGGCTTTCTCACCTTCCCCTGCATGAGCATCCCTGGATCCCTGGGTGCGAGCAACATGGTGGCTTCACATGTGATCTCTCAGCGAGTTGCCACAAGCCTCCGGGGAGAGGGAAGCCCGCTGGTGAGGCTGAATCAGGATGTGGCTCACAGAGATTTATCTAGGATATCTTCCTTTACCCTCTCGTGCCATTTGGTGTGAAATAAACGCCGAGGGTGGGACCCATTTTAATGCTTTGGCTAGTGCTGTCTCTTTCAGCTGGCCTTCTGCGCGTCTCTACTGCCCTCGTTTCAGCTGTCAGGCGTCAGCTCAGTAGTTGGAAGAGCTGCTGTCCCCTCCTGGCAGCATGCAGGGCAAATTACAGGCTGGGAGAAGGAAACATCCCCAGCCGTGCCGGAGCGCGGAGCCTCTGCCAGCCTGTGCAATTCAGGCTGGGGGCAGGAGGGCATTTTTGGCAAAGGTTTTTGCCGTTGGAGCAGATACAGTTTGTATAACTTCATGCTTTTTGCTTACTCGATGAAAATGTGTCTTCATCTGAGGACAGGTGACGTCAGTGGGGTTTAGGATAGCTGCTCTGAGAGACCAAGTTTTGCCTGATGCATAGACCTCAAAGAGAAAGGAGAATGCTGGAAGTGATGCGTGTTCTGGGTTGTTCATGTGAGACACAGCAGGTCATTATGACCCATTTCCAAGGGGCAGGGGGGAAACCCACAACCAAAACATGCAGAATGCATATGGTAAAGATTCTTGATTGCATTCATTTGTTTGAAACTGGAGAGTAAATATATACATATGCGTATGCATGTCTTTGATTTGTATAGTCTTTGACTTGTGACATGCAGCTGTGTCCTTCAGGAAAGCACAGAAGAAACTTCTGCACCTTTGCAGGAAAAAAAAAAACCCAAATAATATGTTTTATGTTACTGCTATATTTTGCTCCAGATCTTGCAGTGAGTAAAAATATACATGTGTGAGAATATTCCACAAATGCAGTTGGGATGATTTAGGAGTTTGTGTTGTAAGGAAAGTTTGTTTTGAAGACTCTGAAGTTACTGTGGTGGTGTTGCAGCACGAGACACTTTTTTTCCAGTCGTGTAAAATTTAAAATTTGTCACAACTCTGAATACAGTGGTTTTCTTACGATTTGAGCAGTATGATTGAAGACATCTGACTTTATTCTTCCCTACTTCTCGCCCTCTTCTTGTTCTTTTCAGGAAATGCCATTGCCGTTTACGGTACTGGATTTAGACATGTCATACATGTATCCACTAAGAATAGCACTGCAGTTTGAAAGCAGTCATGTATTCAGGCTTCTCCAGCAGTGCCGTGTCATGCTGCATGGTTTACCCAAAGCCTACACTTAACCAGTGTGGGCTGGCAACATGAGTCACTTACCAAAGTCTGTCTCCTTTTTGGCTGTACCGTGAGAGTTTTGGCGTCCTGGGGTCTGTGGTCCATCCTGGTGTCCCTCGGAGGTCTTTCAGCAGGCTTCCTGATGCTGACTGGCCAGATGGGGGGAGATGGTGCTTCCAGCTCCTGCCCCAGAGTTAAGAGCGTATGCCAGTTACAGTTTGCTTTAGAATTCTCAGCTGTTGGGCAATGTGCTTAAAAATAATTACTTGATTTGATTCTGCCCGTCTTGAGCCTATCCATTGTGGCTCTCTAGTTATACTGTGTCACTTCTAAGTAAACCAGGCCAAAATTAACATGCCTCTGTCCAGCTATTCTTGAAGATTAAAAACATGTCAGCTTGCAGACATTCACAGTTCTAAGCTGCCTGGAGGCAGATACCAGAAACAATACGCCTGATGCTGAGTTATGGTGGGAGTGAAATGTTTAAATAAAAAAAAACAACCCACGACCCAACAAATAGTAAAAAGGTCTTTCCCATACTTTACTTTCCTGGGAAAGGAATGGATGCGAGTGCCCCGTGCTGAAAGGGGGCACTTTTCCTGTTACTGTAGTAAGGAAAAAGGGATGACTTGCTGAAGGTGTTTTTTGTGAAGGCATCTGACTGGTAGTTTGCTTCAGCTTTGTACCACTGTTTTTTTTTTTTTTTGTGACATTAAGGCAGCACCATTACTGCTATTGCATGTGCAGTGTATCATATTAAGTAAAACTGTGTGGGTGTGTTTAGTTATGGAGCTGCTACAGGTTGCTCTTGAATCTCTTTAATGCTGAAAAGGGATGACCTGTGCCTGGTTATTGTTCTGGGCTGCTTCAGTTACCGCTTCCGGCTGTGTTTCCATTTTGGTAGGTATCAGGAACCACGTTTTGAATTTCTTGTTGCTACTTGACATTTCTCGTAATGAGATAGGAAATAACTCTCTGGGAGAAATGGGAGATAACTGGAACTGTAAACTTTCTTTGACTTTGAGTTTAAGGAAACTTCCAGTCAAATGCGTCAAATGCTGAGTAGTTCTGTAATAGAGGAAGGCAACTTTCGTATAAATGCCAGCAGTGCTGGCATCACTGATACCTTTTTGTCCTTTCCACTGGCACACTAGAAGCCTGCAGTGGTTAACTGGCTGACAGCTTGTTATCTTTTTGGAAAATATGAAAGCCTGAATTGGTTTTTGGCTCTGTTTTTGAGAGAAGTGTTTCCGACTGGTGATTCTGTGCCCTTCTCTGACGGAGTGTCAAAACCAAGAATATTAAACTGTATCTTTAGATGGCTCTAAGGCATTTCAGACCTCATAGGTACCAGTAACAGGGTGGGACGTGTGCTGCAGCCCTGGAAGTTCTTTTGTTTTATTCATATCCAAAATCACCTTTTTGCAGTATTCTTGTCTGCCAGTTTGTAGGGAAATCTTTAATATGTGGCATACCTACAAAATGACTCAGACATTTTAGCTATAACATACATTAAAAACCACCTGTATTGTGTGTGCAATAAAAGACAACTTGTAACTCATCAGAAAGATAATATGATTGATTTATAGCTGATTTCCCTGTTCAAAGAGTAAACCGGTTTGCCAGAATAGATCAGTACAAAGGAATTGAAAACCAGTCCTCCATCTGAGTTATAAAATATTTCCCTATTTGTAGGCCCCTCACAAGGAGAATGGGGTTTGATTTTATTTGCAGTGGGTGAATGTTGTCTCTAAAGCACAACCGTGGTCTCTCTTTACTCTTCTGCCTTTAACAAAGATATTCTTTGTTGCACAAAGACAATGAGAAGGCAGGGAACGGAAAAAAATCATATTGCAGTATGTGACACATGGGAATAAATTCATGTATTATTAATGTGTTTTGTGGTGTAGACCCTGATGGTTCTCAGGGTTCCAGTTCACAGGAAGCCATGCTCTCCAAAATGTTCTCGGTCTTTCTTGGATGAAGACACCATGGTAAGTGGGACTGGCAAAGGGCAACAGAAGTGCGCAAAGGGAAGACATAAATAAGACTTTGTGACTGCATAGATTAGTTATTGCACAATTTAAATAAACTTCAACTGAAAAGCCCTGCGCACCAGTACCGTTCAACAAACCGCAGGCTCTTCTCCTCATCGCCCTCCTCCCAAGCCCTTGTGAGAGCTGATGCAGCAACTTACGTTTTCATTTATATTTGCTCAAACAGTTCGTTTAAAACCATCCTATTTAATTCCTAGTCACTTCTAGTTTCCACTGTGGAAGGAGCTGTGAGGAATCCCTGCCATTGCAGTGAGATACTCGGGCTGTGTGTGTGCGAGCGGGGGAGGAGGCAGGCTTGGCAGGCTCCACGGTATACAGCAGCTTACAAGTTTCTGCAGGATTGCATCTCTTTTGGGCTTTTAGTTCTTGGCCACCTGTGATGAGCGTGCTCTAGCCACGTAACAAGCTTCTGAAAATTTTTGAAGGCTGGAGCATGAGTTACATCGGGGAGCGGGCTGATGGACTGGTCCTGCTAAGAGCTTCTTGCCGAGGCAGTGGGTTGTCGAGGGTTGTTTGAAACAACTTGTAATAGAGCTGCTTTTTTCCCAGAAAACGATTTCTGTTCTCAGAGCGAGCCGGTTGAGGGAGTTGGAACCAGGGAGCTTATTGTCAGGTCTTGTTGGAGGTTGCCCTTGGCCTGATTTCATGCTGGCAAATGTTGACTTGTCTCAGGCTGCTGCTGAACTGGTGCCTTTGCAAATAAGAGATGCTGAAGAGGCCTTCTGCTGCAGGGGGACAGAGCGGTGAGAGGCAAATGGCTGGGTGAGCTGCCCTGTACAGCTATTTAACCCCTTGCATTCTACTATTCGTGCTGAATGTAATATCCCCTTCCTTTTCACTGATGTAAAAAGGCCCGCACATGACTATATATAAACAGTGGGGGAGTAATGCTGATTATCTTTGGCATAGGAGACCCACCAGACTGTGGAACTGACTGTACAGTATGTTTCCAATTTTGCATATCATAGTAATATTGTGTAAGAAAGAAGGAAAACTTTAAATCATGAAAAGAAATAAAACTCAAAAGCACATTTGTAGATAGGCAAGTGTGTAGATTATTTGGTTATTATTTGGTCTGTTTGCAGTGGAAATGCCTGTCAAATCTTTCACCGTTTTTAATTGACATGGGATCAGATGTGCAAATGGAAGGTGAGAGCACTAAACCAAGGAACCTGAGCGTTTCATTTCATGTTTGTGTCTGGGTGGTCCAAATCATTAAGGGTTTTTCCAAAAGCTATGGAGGCTCCCCAGCTGAAGGGATTGTATTTTCTTCTGTGAAACATTGTGCCTGGTTGAGATACACAGAAAACTGCGGAGCTGATATTTTTTGATTATTTAAAAAAGACAAACCGAAACAGGGGGGGGCTTTCTGATGTCTCATTTCTACATAGAAAAGTTCCGGGTTAGGGCTGTCCTGGTGCTGTGAGGGCTGGCAGCAGGACAGGGACCTCCCCCAGCAGCCCAGAGGCAGCGAGCAGAGCTGGGATGGGGACCGGCTCCCACTTCTGGGACAGGGTGGTTCTGAGGCCAAACCAGGGGCCCTGATGGGTGAAGGGCTGGCAGGGTTGGAGCTGGTGTGAGCCGTATGGGGAGTGATGTTTCTCACGTGTTTGATCTCCTGCTGGGTTTTGGGTTAAATTATTTACAGTGTATTAATTCTTAGTAATGATTTAGGCAATGGTTTCATTTTTTTTTTCTGTGAGAATTATTACTAGCTTTGTACTTTTTGTATGGATTATTAATTTGTTTTTTTTTTTTTTCCCCAGTGTGTTTGACATGCTCCGTTTTTATATCCGTATCTCTAGTCTGTGTGGCAAACTTGCAGGTTGTCAGTCTGCCTTTAATGGCAAGCCCTGAAGTCTCATGAATCAGTTTTTCAGACTTTGATGCTTCTGTGAAGAGGAAACAGTGAGAAATACGATGGCATCCCTATCCTGTCTTTATGGGACAAAACAAGTGATCTTTGCTGTATGTCCCCAGTTTCTTAGAATAGCATAATATTTTGACACTCAGAAGAAACTTGGTGTGACAAGGGTACAAACAAATCCATAAATCTGTTAATTAAAAAAATGTTAGGAGTTTGGCTTGTTCTTTCTGAGAGCCTCTAGTTGCCATCTTCAGGACGTTTATGAAACTCGAGCAATTTTTCGGCACTAAACTGCCTTTGTGGACAGGTAAAATTCATAGAACTGGCTATTAAAGGATTATATCTTAATTACGTTAAGTGAACCCTGACCTTGGTAATTTGAAGCTGTCTGCCAGCTTGCTTGCTGGAGCTGGTCATTCCTGCCAGATGTCCTTCATCAGTGTGAGGCATCAGCCTCCCTGTAACGAAGGGAACCCAGAGTGCGGCCATCCTTAGGTAATGTAGCTGTACCGAATACAGCATGACATGGTATTGCCCTGCTGCTTGCCAGCAAGCTCTGTCCTGATGTCAGGAGGCTGGAGCTGGACCTGCCGCTGCATTTCCAGGAGCTGGAGGAGACTGGGCATCATCCTTCTTGCTGAGGACCGTGGTGCTGGCCCCAGCCTCTCAGTATCTGCTCTTGGGCTCGCAGGATGGGAGGGATGGGGAGAAGGAAAGGGGTGCTACTGGGTATTTGGTAGTGATGTGGTGCAGATGGGAGGAGGAGAGAGGTAGGCAGGTATGGTCTGCCTGGCTGAGCGGTGTGGAGGCTCTGCTGAAGCTGGGACCAGGTTACCAAGGGAGAAGGAGAAGCCCTCAGCATTTACTGCAAGGAAAAAGCATTGTGGCTTCAAGCTCATACCTTTTGAAAAACCTACAGGTTGGCCACATACATGTTCTTCTTCTCTCCAAAAAAGTTTCTTTTAGGGTCCCGCTTTAGGTGCTCCAGTCACCTCAGCTGTTTCTGGTAGTGGCATTGGATTTTCACTGCCCTTTTCCCTCTCCTGAAGGAGCAGGGTGTAATTTTGGAAACATGAGTTTGGTGTGTTGGGGCCATTAATTTTGTTTAAGTTATTATATTGGTATTGCCAGGTTTTTCTTTGCCTTAAACCAATATTTAGGGTTCCAAAGACTGAAAAAGTTTTAATTTTTTATTGATTTATTTTTATTTACTTTCCAGTTTGGGGCATTTGAAGATTCTGAGCATTGTCTTTGGCAGTATGGCCATACATATATATTTAATATAAAGCTAGTGCTTCTCACGAATCATATAATTTGAGCAGATATAGTTTAAAAGAATTGCCAAAAGATCGAAGTCTATTGTATCAAAAGCCATCAATAAAGTATAATTTTTGGTAATACTCTTGTGATTTTTGTGGTATGCACGTATCGATAGTGAAACTGGGGAATCTAAGCCAATATCCGTACAAATGACCTTGTTAACTACTGTTTCAGAAAGAAACTTGTTTACCCTCTTGTTTTCAATGGAAGTGAGAACTTGAAGAATATCCTTTTGATAGGGAGATGCTGCCAGTATGAATATTAAAGAAAAATGAGGAAGGGTTTAGAGGGAGCACCTCAAGTGTTCCTTTAAAGTCTAATCAGCATTATTTTATGCTGGCTGTAGCAAAGAACTTTTGAGTCTGCCTTAGGATATGATTAACATTTATTATTTTAAACAAAATGAGCAATCCAATTCTCATCAGTTGCTTTATACAACTCCTGTGCTTTAGCTGTGAACTCCATATTAAATACTGTTTGCTTTGAGGTTGTTTTTAATACTAGTCTTCAGAAATAAATTAAATTCCTGCCTCCTGAGTCTTGCCAGCAGTTGTTCACTTTTTCTTTCATTGATTAGTTTGCTATTAAATTTTAAGTTCCTCTGCACCTTTTTGTTTTTTGAAGTTCCACCTGTTTTTCTGTCATCTT
Source organism: Ibidorhyncha struthersii (assembly GCA_013398815.1). Taxonomy (NCBI): domain Eukaryota; kingdom Metazoa; phylum Chordata; class Aves; order Charadriiformes; family Charadriidae; genus Ibidorhyncha; species Ibidorhyncha struthersii. The sequence continues at coordinate 310,527 of VZSZ01004221.1, forward strand.
TGCTCAGTTTTTGACCTGCTGACTGCCTTACATGGCACTGAGTTGTTCCTTTTCCTCCCTAGTGGAATGCCTGCTTTTTCTCCTTCATCTTACCATTGCAAAGCACTAGTAAAGTATGAGTAGTCCTGGAAGCCTCCGTTTTTCTTCCAAGAAGGGCCTCCAGTATTAACACCAACAGCCCTTAATGCTGGTGTCTGTTTGCGGGGTGTTTGCAGGTGACATGGATAAAAAAAAAATTCTAGAGCAGGGACTTTGTAAACCAATGTTTATGCTTCTAGTTTCTCTAAAAGGAAGCTGCTCACATGGAAGTGAGACATAAAGTATGCTGTGACAGACTTCTGGACTGTAATCGTATTTATTCATAAGATAACTAGTGAGAAAATGAAAGCTGACAAGTTGAAGCTAACTTGGGGAGAAGTCCTGCTTGAGCCAGCTGAGGATAATGAGCCACAACAAAAGATACATTTTTTTTTTTTTTTTTTTTTAGTGGTGATTTAAGCAGAGAAGGTAAAGAAAGGTTGTGCAGGGGAGAAGCCCTCGAGGGAGCTCACTGCCAGCATAGGGTTTACTGTAGTTCTGTGTCGCTTCTGACACTGTGTGACTCCACTTACTGACAAGCAAGAGGAGATCACAGTCAGTAACTTCACGTTTTTCCACTCCCCTTCTGTTTTCTAGGAACTTGTTGGAGAGTTTCCTATGGATTACAGGCAGCTCCCAATGCTAGTTTTCAAGTGCTGGTGTAGTGTCTGATACTTAAAGCTGAGATTTTTTTTCCTAGGGAGCCTTTCTTTTAGTCTCCTCATAAAACCTGAAAAATACTTTTAAAATGGCAGAGCTTCAGAAATAACACGTGACTCAAGGATAAAGAGAGGAAAGCAGTGTATCTGGTGCTGTAGTGTTAAAAGTTAAGATACTGAGATGTGCCAGTTTCCAGTGTCAGCATTTCAATACAATTAAAAAAAGAAAGATTTCTTCCGTCTGTCACCAATTCAGAATAGATCAGGATTAGTTTTCAGTCTCTTCCTTTGGAAAGTTATCCCAAAGTTCACTGCAATTTGTTATTAAGGAGGCTTTCAGCTTGAATGTTCTTTACTTAATTAACTAGTAGTTCTACCTCTTTTTAGTTACCAGTAGTAATACCTCTTTTCAGTCCCTTATTGGCCTTCTATATGTGGCCTCCAGTTTTGCTGCCTTTTCAGTTTGGTCCTAAAATGTAGGCCTACATTAAAGACCTTATAATATTTTAATATAAGGGGAAAAAAAGCATATTGAAGTATGTTCACAGGTATTTTTTCTCTGGATCTTAAAAGATAACAGTCTGATCTATAAGTGGTAGCATTTGTTTGCCTCTTCAGAGTCCCAGTTTGCTTTTCCATCTTGCAGCCTTCTAGTGCATCTGATGGTGCGCCTGCCTGAAATGTAGCCTGTCCTCTCATCCTTTCCCCATCGAAGAAACCTCTGAAACATCTTGTTTATGTAGGGCTTTATGTGTAATTCAGGCTTGATTTGTTATAAACTCAGTTTTATAAATTTCTTAAAAAAAATCTAAAAAACAAAAACCCCAAATCAGCCCAATTGCTTCTGCTTAGCCTGTGAGAGCCCTTTGAGCTAGAAGAGGTTGTGCCACAGGTTGGGGGGCTGATCCTCAGATCTGCTGTCCTGGTGGAGGTGTGCTCTGTCATCAGGGATGGAAACGGAAACCGCTGCGGCATCCAAACGTGTTCATCTGAACAAAGTTTCATCCCAGTGCCTGAGGTAGTCTTTCACGCTTTCAGGTAGCCTGGAGGCAGACTAGTCAGTGTGGCTGATGTGAGGGTGGTGGTCGACTTCACCAGTACACAGCTTACCTGGTTTCCTGGAGGGCTCCAGCCATCCCAGCTCTTAGGAAACTCTGATGAGACCAGGTACACACAGCTGAATGATGCTGTCAACAGACCTGCGTTGCTTTCTTTCAGTGAGGTGAAAGCTCTTAAGGTTCCTGCCAGCCCATCGTTTCCTCCTGACTCCAAATTCAGACATCAGTTTGATTTTTAGGACGTGTAAGATCGATCCACCGGCAAGGCAGCTTTGGAAATAGAGTGCCTCTGGGCGCTGGTCACCTGTCTCTAGGGGGTCACACAGTCTCCAAAGTCCTGGCAGAAGAGGAGGGGTTGCTAGCAGAGTACAGGTGGGCAATTCTCAGCTCAGGCTGCTGAACCACTGTGGAGGAAAGGATCAAATACGTATCGGTAGTAGAAATGCTGTGAGGGGCTAGCCTAGAAAACAGAGAGCAGGTGGAGACGTGCTGCAGGGTTATGAAATCGCTGGAATTTCCTTAATTGCCTGGAACTTCGTGCTTAGGTAGATTAGGCTGTTGTAGTCCACTTGAGCGGTGACAAAGCTGTGAATAATTGAGATGAGCTGGTGTCTGCCAGAATGGGACGCAGTCTGGGTTTCGCTGTAGACATATATTGCTGGTGGATGATGCTGTGTGAGAGCAGCAGAGAAACCAGTAACACTTACAGATGTCCAGACCATGGGCAACACGCAGGCAGCCTTTGCAGAGCTTCTTGTAGTCTGTCAGGCACAGAGTGCAAATTCTGTATTTTCCATGCGCAACCCCGTATTTGCTCTAAATAATGAACACACTGCTTTTCTGAGATGCTTAACCTCTGGCATAGACCACGTATGTGCTCAGAATAGCAAGTATATTATTACGCGGTGTGAAGCGATGATAACTGGTTTATGTAGATGTAATGCAGTGTGTTTACCCTCCTTAAACTTATTGATTAGAGAACATACATTTTGTTCAGTTGAATTGATTTACATTTTAGTGCTCATGATGCTTTTTTTGTCTGTGGTACTGTGACTGTTCCTGATCATGAAGAGAGATGCTGCCATTATTTTTTTTAACATTATTTATTGGAGTTCCTTAAACAAAAATCAAACTTTGAGTTCCTCATGGCCTGAATAAAGGAAACATTTTTCTCCAGCCTCCTCCATGCCATTCCAAATATTCAGGGACTTCTTTTCTTCGCCTGTCTTTTGGGATTTTTTATTTTGTTTTGCTGGATTTCAGTTTATTTGCAAAATCCTTGTCGGATAGAGCCCTTTAAAAGAGAGGGCAGACGTTCTTGGTCTCTCACCAGCTTAAAAAAATCATGGAAACGAACTTGTTCCTCTTTTTCTGCGCCTAGTTATTTAAATGTTTGATTTGGCAATGAGTCCAAACAAAAAAAACCCAACTCACTGGCCATGCTGAAAATCAGCATTTCATGAGAGCACTGTTCATGTATGTAATGTTCAGATTTTTCCAAGCTCCCAGCTTGACCCCCGTAGCCCATCTACTTGATCAATCGTTGTGGTGAATCATGGCATGTACTTTTCAGCAATCAAGGGAATGTGGCCTATGTGGGATATAACAAAAACAGAGGAGAGGACTGATACTTCTCTTGAAGATGTACCAATATCCGCTCCCAAGTATATCTTAATTAGCCTGTTGAGCTTTTTTATTTTTTTACAGAAATGGACACTTTATTTCAATAGTAGAGACCTTTAAACTTTGTTTCACCTTTTCATCTACATTTTCTTTAAATGAATTTTCTGTTGAAAACCAGCTATGTAAGTGTATATATTTTACAACTCTGCATTTTAAGAAAAATTTTATGAAATACTCACTTCCCATTGAATCACTCAAAATGTCATAAGAGCATCCAGAGCAAACTAGAATCTCCAGAATTAGGACTGTGAAAATGCCTTCTTTGTTTTCAATGAATATAAAGATGCAAGTTTCGTAAAGTATGTTGGTATTTTACTGCTTCAAGTGTATAGTATTTAAAAAAAACACTATTATCCAAGGCCTTTGGTCATTTTCTGTGTGTATACTGCAAGCAGTATTTGAAAACACTGCTTATCGTCACACTAAACGCGCAATTATAGTAAAAGCAAATGCATATGCAATGGAGAAGGATCTCTGGGAGCAGCATACGACTGCACTGAGGTTCCTGGACTGCACACGTGTGTTGGCAAAGGCGTGTATAGCCTCTCGTTAAAGTCTGCCAGCTTTTCCCTTGACTGCTGCTGTGTTACAGGACTTCTGCCTGGGTTGAGTCAGAGCCACTTGAACAACTTCCACTTTTATTGCCAGTCTGGAGGGGGGAAAAAAAATCCCCCCCAAAACCAAATCAGTGGTGGAAAGTGTTCTGCTGTGGATTTGCTGTGTTGAAGATAGCTGCATGTGCATGTAAAAGGAAGCAGAGTTGAACTGTACTTCACAAAGCTTTTTCTGGACTAACGCTAACTTCTGTGCCCGTGCCTTTTCTATCCTACTGCTGATTTGTGTGAGAGTAAGCTGCATTGGGCATGGCTTGCCTGCTGCTGGGTATGTGATTTCACTGAAATGAATGAGACCTTATGTCAATAGTATTGGTTGTCACACAGTATTGGCCAGCACATAAAACCTGTTTCATTTTGTTAGCTGACTTCTGTGTAAAGCCATAGTTTTTTCAACGTGTGTAATTAATCTTTTTTGAAACACCTTTATGGCTTAGTGTCAGCTGCAGAGTTTCCTCGTAGTCGCATTGGGTCACAGACGGCAAGGGAGGAGGGAAGAGGTTATCTTTTGGGAAAAGAACCTCTGCCTGCATTTTCCTAATCAGATTCATGATTTCTGTGTAATTGGGTGGTTTTATTCCACAAAGCATAAGCTACTGCTGGCACGCAAACTTCAGACATCTCTGGCCTCTTTTGAACTTGCTAATTCTGAAGCTTTCTGTCCTGCATTTCAATTGTGCTTTGATTATGACAACTTTGAAAGAACTGTGCTTTGATGGAATCTCATATGAGGCATCTCTCTTGAAGCAAGTTAAAACGTGTGCTTTAAAACATGGTGTTTGCATCTTAATCAATACTGAGACACAGTGAATTAATCTGTGTATGGCCCTGAGGGGATCTTCTTACTATGGGGATTACTTTCTGTGCCTTAAAGACCTTACACCTGCAAGGAATAGCAGCACAGCAGTGGTGTGGGCCTCGTGGGTGTGCATGGAAGCTCAAATCTGTGCGATCCATGGGTGTGTTTCCATAAATACAGGAGGGAAATTTCTAGACATCTCTGGAAGTTAATTATCTGGGCTACTAAACTGCAGAGAGGATTACTGGAAAAACTGTTAACTAGGTCTGGATAAATGAGCTGAGTTTGGATTCAGGAATATGCCATGATTCTCTTGATATCCTCTACTTCTCGGTTCAGCACAACTCTTGCTGAATACAAGACTGTCGGGTTCCTGTGCTTTAACTTGCAATTCTGTGCATTGCAAAGACGATTGGGACTATTGATTAAGTAGGAGGCTGAAAAGTGGTGTGGCCAGCGGGAACATCCTTTGAGGAAAGAGGAGGGCAAATGTTATCTTTTGACTTGCTATGCATTTTGAAGACTGCTTAATACGAGCAGTTGCCATTAGATTCTCTGCATCTATATATGTTCATTAATACAGCTGCATTTCTGTATCAACTCACCCACAGGAAGATTCAAAGCAAATCAGTATCTCTGGCTATTTATTAATTGATTTTGCTGACTCTTCCTCTGTTATTTGTTCTGCTTTGATTTCTGTAATAAAATTACTTTATATTTGTTATGGAGTTCTCCTAAGCCTTACAGACCAGATGCAACAAAACACCTGAGCGGGCAGGCAGCTTTTAAACAAATACTGAAATCTTACTAAAGCCAATGGCATTTAAGCATGAGCTTTGCAGAACTGGGACGTAATGTTCAGCCAGTGAAGCGTGGGATGAAAAACCCACCCTTCTATTTTTACTGTCATCATAAAATGAGTACAAGTATTTTTACACACAAAGTAAAGCCCTCTGATGTGAAGGTGGTGACCATTTTTGGTGCCTTTTCTGCCACCTCTTGTACATCTTCCAGACTTCCAGACGGAGGTCTTAGTGTGACCTAGCCCCGCTGTACTGCAAGAAGCTCTGCAGTCTGCTGCCCATAAAGCTAAGGTTTTTTAATTCGTATATTTGATGTGGCTTCAGGTAGCATGGAATATAAAACTCTGAGGCAAAACATTGGAGGAACTAAATCCAGATGTTACAGGCTTATTGGTGGAAACTCATCATCCTCTTCTTACATGTGCTTAAACTTATCAGTTATTTGAATATGGAAGGAATTCCCAAGTGCTCTCCTGTGTTTTGGATAGATAGTCTGTGGAATGAGCCTTTCCTTTCCTCCCAGTATCAAGAGTAGCCAGTGCTCGCAGACCAGAGAAGATGCTATCTATGCTGATACAACTCATGTTGTTTCCCTGTGTGCAACACACAGTGTCATTACAATTGTTTTTTTGTTTGGGTTTTTTTTTTTTCACCCACTTTGTTTTCCTTTTGGTTATTCTATGAAATTTGCCATGCAGCTGAAATTGGAAATTATCACTATTTTTATTTTAGGGTTGGCTTTTCTGTTCTTCATTTCCCAGAAATGTTAAAAGAAATGGAAAGGCAGTGTTCTTTTTTGAAATATGTATTTAAGTAAATCAGTGTTGTATTTAAGACTTCAAGCTTCAGAGGAGCTTAAACTGGAACATCGACTTTTGCTGCTGTACAGTAGGTTCCTCAGTTGTAGGTAATCCTTATAAACCCTGAGCCAAAGACCATGAGAAAGTAAAAAAGGCTTAAGAAACTCAGTGGTCTAAATTGACAGAATAGTATCGCCTAAAAAATCTGAGCTTTTGTTAATGTATTCTGCAGGAGTGTAATTACAGTAGATATGAGACTGTTCAGTCTGCCTGGTGCTAAATTAGGGAGGCAAGCACTGCTGTTCAGGAAAAAGCCCTTATTGCAGGTTAAGTGCTGTAGCCTTTGGTACTTAAGTGCCTGAACTTGTCCTGTCTCAGCCCAGTTAACTGTAAAAAGTTTCCAGTTGGTTTCATGAACTATGCTGCTGTTGTAAATAGTTTATTTTCAGTTGATCCAACTCAAAAAGCATTAAGAAATTCTATGTCAGTCATGGGAAAAACAAGTTTGCATAGCTATTCTGCCTCTTACAGCCCGTGTTCCTTCTTTTTCTCAATTATAAAGGATTTATAGCACAAAAGCAGGTTAAATGTTGTTCATGTACACACCTGCATATGGCATTACGTTCTTGTGCCCTGATTTCTGCCAGCAGACCTGCATGGGTGAACCTTTACAGCGGGGAGAGCAGTCCTGTGTGTGTGACCCTAAATTTGTCCATGTGCAATCACTCGCATAGCCAGTGGCATCAAACAGCAGAGCCCCAGCATCCTCATTCCCTTTGCCCATGTGGGTAATCCCAGTGACTGTGGTAAAGATCTTACAGTGAATAACTCTGCTATGGTTTATATCCAGTTGCAGGCTTTAATGTGTTTCGAACTTACTGCTGCTTTGTTTTTCCTTTATTTTAAAGAAAACTATAAGTCTTCTGTTGGTATTGATTTTTTTTTTTTTCCTGTGCATTTTTATTATTAAACCTTGCCTTGCTGCTGCTTGTCAGAATTAAATGAACCAGTGAGAAAATAGCTGGTTTCAGGTTGGAGAAGGTGTGAAGTTTCTTGTTGTTTGTAGGATCAAGATGGCTAAGCAATTATTGATAGCTCTTCCAGTTCTGGAGGTCTTTGAGGTGGTAAGGCAGAACGGAAAGATTGTTTTCCAATTAAAGGTTAATACCATGTAATATTTGCAAGGTTTTATTGTGGAGGTTACCTACGCGTTAGAGAGTGTTTGCCTGGCATGGCCTGAATTGGTGCACCTGACAACTGTGGTGAAGTCTGGGATATTCTTGTCTGAAATAGTGTCTTTCTATCTGCTCAGGGGTCTGTGGTGCACAAAGGAGTAATGTACTTAAGAAAGTCAGGTTTTGGTCGAAACAGCGGAAGTCCTCTTAAAACTGCCTCTGCAATCTGATAGCATTTGTGTTCCTTCGGTGGTTCAGCAAACACTGGCGAATTGATTGTCACTCCTGTGTAGCAATCGAAGTACTCTCCTGTCAATGCTTGTGCAGAGTTATTAACAAACAGGCAAAGGGGAGGATGATCAGGTCCTAGGAATACAGGAAGTATCTTGCTCAATGTGTTTGGCTGTGTGTATTTAATTTATATATCTTGTCTTTTGTGCTTATGTGAATGTGCCATTGTGATCTGTGCCCATTCATGAACGCAGCTATATGCTCCGCTTCCCTCCCTTTCTTTTTCTACAGACCGAGGTCCCTGGCCGGGAGAGCAAATGCTGGGCTGTAAGTGTGGAAATGGAGCTGTGACAAGAAGCTGTGAGAATAGCTGCCTTCACTGGGCGTAGATTGTGGTACTGAAGTAGAGGACTACTTCATCAGATGCGCGATGTTGAATGTAAACATCTGTCATCAATTTTGAGTGCATTTAGGGTTAAACAGGTGGTCCCCTCGAGGCTGGCGAGACCACTTCAGGAGATGCTCAAGTGTTTTGCTGAATTGGCTTGAATGCTGGCATCAGGGCACTGGGAGTGGATTTGGCAACCACAAAACACAGTCAAAACTGATCCTGAAATGGTCTGATTTAGGCTTTGCGCAAATGGGTAACCGTTGTGTGTGTGAGCATCCCGTTAGCTTGCCAGTTGAACGCTAAAAGCAAATGTGTTGTCTTAATAACAAATTCTTCTTGAACAAGTTTTTTTACTTCGTCAGAAGGCTTACCAGCTTACTGTCATAGCTCCTCCTGCCCTGTCAGGCAGTCGTATCCCTGAATTTCTTCATTCGGCACAGACTATTGGGTTCTTGGTGATAGACACCACTACGTGTTTTCTACTAGGTGGCGTGTAGTTTCATTAAAATTCTATGCCCTACTAAAACGTACGTAAAAAGAAAGCCTTCCTAGGCATCCCCTGGTTATAACAATGTAGTGATTATTATGTATGTGAATAAAGAAATCTTTTTTCCTGACATAAACAGAATTGTCTATGTCAATAGATTAATCTTGTAATAGATTAATCTTAAAATGAAAGTGTTATTTCATGTGTATGTTTGTCATCTCCGAGAACAAAATCCACAGCTGGTTGTTGCAGGAACCTTCCATACCCTGAACCGTGATGTGGGACATCTGTAAAGCGGCTTGTTGTTCTTGTCATTATTCCTCAAATACCCAGTTTTTGTACTGTGATAATTTTAGCACTTCGGACGCAGAACAATGCTTTGTCCTTATGTGGCTTGGTAGCTAATTTTGAACGTATGTGAAGCAGAAATGCGTTGTTTTCTGGCTGAGAAAATGAAGATGACATGGCAATTTGCTCAGGATGGGTCATGGGGTGGCAGAAGTGGGGAACGAGGCGCCAGGTCAGGCCTTGTGGCTGCCGGCCCAGAAGCCATCTGCTGGAGCGGGACAGCTTTATTGGCAGGCTGCTGTGTAACATGGTTGTACGTGCCTGTATGGCCCCTGTCAGCGCAACGTGGGTGGGTGAATATGGGGAGAGTTATGGGAGATCTCATCAATGGTTACAAATATCTAAAGGGTGGGTGCCAAGAGAATGGGGCCAGACTCTTTTCAGTGGTGCCCAGAAACAGGACAAGGGGCAATGGGCACAAACTGGATCATGGGAAACTCCATCTCAGCATGAGGAAAAGCTTCTTTACTTTGAGGGTGACAGAGCTCTGGAACAGGCTGCCCAGAGAGGTTGTGGAGTCTCTTTCTCTGGAGATAATCAAAACCTGCCTGGATGTGTTCCTGTCCAGCCTGCTCTAGGTGAACCTGCTTTGGCAGGGGGTTTGGACTAGATGATCTCCAAAGGTCCCTTCCAACCCCTACCGTTCTCTGATTCTGTGAGACTACCAGGTCCAGGCATGTGTGAAGAAGGGCGTATGGAGACAGGAGAAAACCCAGCACCCCTGTGTGAAGTGGTGCTGTGGTGCCTGGGGCAGTGGCGTGGTGGTGTATAGATACATCCTCCCAGTGCCAGCCCAGCTCTTTAGGGCCAGCCCTCTGGATTGGGTTGGTTCTTCATGGCAGGGCTGGTGGGTGATGGCCAAACTGCCCTCGGTGCCCCCAGCTTGCACGGACCCCGCTGAGGCCCAGTGTCGGACAGTGGCCTCTCTGTGAGACCAAAAGTGGGAGTGAGACCCTCCTAGGGTAGCGCAAGGACAACTTCTCCCATGGTTTCCCAGGCCAGGCCCATTGTGGTTATTAACAGTAATGAAACATTGCTTTTTAGGAAAGAAACTCAACTGGCTTCTCATTTCAAGCTAGAAAATGAGCTGGAAATGGGAGATGTCAAACTCCATGAGCCGAGCTTTGTTTCAGGGCAAGAGTAGTGAATAATTCTTTAAGGCCAATTTTTGTTAGGTGACTTCCAAAAGCATTTAATTATTTCTCATCTAAGGAAAGGTACATACATAAGACCTCACATAGCTCTAACATTACTGATTTTAAATGCTAATGTCACTGCAAACTAAGATTTGGACAATTAAGAATAATAATGTTGAGATAACAGTTTTAGAACCCTCAAACTGAGTAAATAGCTAAAAGTATGCCAATTTCTGACAGAATAATTGATGCTTAGAGAGGTGTTTATTTACATATCAAGGCCTCTGTGAAGCCCTCAGGGATCGCAGCTTGCTCTTCATGTTACACAGTCAGACTTCAAGTGCAGCAAAGTTTAATGTTTTTATGTTGAGAAGTTTCTCAGAGATCAGCGTTTAGGCATCAAAAATTCAACCACAACAACAAAAATTTGAAAATCTAGAGAAACGGCTCCCAAGCGATTGGAAGCCAGTGCTATAGAAAGCCTTCAGTGTCAGGAGAGAAGCTGTTTGGAAGTTGGCTTCATCAGGTCCCAGCTCAGAGCCTTCTGAAAACTTCTGAAAGGCTTCCCAGTGATAACGGCAAGCTTTGAATCGGCCCCAGGGTGAACTGTGGTGTTTGCTACTTTTAAGGTAGATCTGAACACGACTCTGTTATTTTTCACATGCAGGAGTGTGGTTCACATAGCGGTAGTACTGGTGCAAGATTTTGGTCTGAAATAGAGCGCACGTCTCCCCTTCTTCCCTGCAGTTCCTAGAAGGTGCTGCTGAGCGCTGTGGGCTGGTCAAGGGTCCTGGGTGCTAGCGCGCAACGAGCAAGTCACGAGGCAAGAAGGGTCATGGGAGATGCAAAGAGCCTCATCTTCAGGTGGTCCAAACCCTTGTGAGCAGTGCTGCGGCTGATGCTGTGGAGGGCACTGCCCTTCTGTGGAGGGACCCTATGCACTAAAGCTACTCCCATGGAGCAGCTGCAGAGACGTGGGATGGGTTTCTCTCCTGGGTTTTCCTGAGGCTGGTAGTGTAAGAAGTAAAGTTTCACTGGTTTCTAGGAAGTTAATTTTGTTTTTTGTAAGTGGAATCTGTTGACGGATGCTGACAGTAATTTTGGGGTGATAAACATTATTTTGGTAGCTCTTTTATCCTTATGCTAAATCATCCTAGCCATTAATGTCTTTTGGGTTTGATTTCTGCAGAAAATTGTGTACATTGCACATGAAATTAGTAGCTTGTTGAGGTGCCTGAATTATTTAATTTAGCCTAACTTTAAGCAGCAGCTTCTACAAACCATCGTGTCAGACGTGAACAAATGGTGATGAAATATCCCCATAGCTGTAATTTGAGATACCGTGTATGAGAAGCTCCTGTAGTGTAGTGCTGAGCCTCCTTAGTACCTGCATGCAAAGTTTTTGGAAAGACTTCTCAGAGGGGAAATTTGGATGAGCCCTTCTTCTTGGAGGAGGCTTTTCTAGAATTTAGACTAGACTTCATGCTCTAAAGCTGCTGATTTTAAGTAAAAGTCACTTAAGGGTACTTTGAAGTCTTTCTTGCTGACTGCCGTGTTTTATTGATGAATTACCTGAATGGTGGTGGTTGTGGTTTCTGTTTTTTATAAAGCAGTTTCTACCTTTATTTTAAGCTTTTAACTGTTGCACAGGTTTTTAAAAGTACAAAACAATACTATCTCTTTATTTTGAACAACCCCAGAAGACTGCTTGATACCAAACTGGTTTTGATTTGGGTGTATCTTGTGTTTGCAGGTAATGTACCTCAATGTTTTGTTCTTGGTATGAAGATCACAGGTTGTAAAAGAGGGTCGTTCTTGAGTTATGCACGTTTTACTTCTGTTTGGCCTGATGGCTATTAACAGCCACTTACACTTTGGAACCACTTTATAGTGAAACCTTTGATGTGCCCCTTCACCTGGTACCTCCTCTGTTCTCTCTGCTTATTAGAGCAACTTCATGCTAGGTGGGCTTTCCATAACAGAGGAGCTGTGACTTGACATCTGCAACATGGCATTGCACAACACTGCTCTAGAAGCAGTGAGAGAGATTTACTATTTCACTTGATTATCAAATCAATTTGCCCCTTCCAAATTCACTATAAACTGGGTCTGCTATGAATCTGAGCTTCAGAAAAGCCCATGCTGATGGCATTGCATAGATTATTGCATCCTAATCTTGCATGTCTTTTTGCAAAGCTTTCTTTTATTCTTAATTCGTATTTCCTTTCTTGCTGCAGTTTTTTTCTCTATTTTGTGTTGTAGGATCGGGATATTCACCCCTTGAAGATGATGAAGATGTGTATGCACGCAATAGATATAAAGGTGAATGCTTTGCTTCTGTGCTAAAGAGGATCAGCTGATTGCTGAGAGAAAGCTTCCTTCTTTTTCTTTTCATCGATTGTAAAATCTTGGAGATCCAGCTCCATGGTTTTTCTCATGGATTTCTAGATCAAGATTTAATTTCTACTTTTTTTAACAATGGGAATTAGACCGAGTACTGATCACCACTTTTTTTATGCACCCGAGTAAGTAACTTTTGCACTGCCTTTGCTCGTGGAAGATCAAGTTGTTAAATCATGAAAATCTAGGAAGAGCTTCTCTTTCTTCTTCATACATCCTAACAAAACCATCAATGATAAGCTGACTCAAAACCTGGGCCTGCTGATGGTAATGTATAGAAGTATATGCAAGAGAACTTGATTTTCATGACTTTTTTTTTTCCTAAAAAGTTGTTTGCATTTCAGGTTAACCTGCTAGCTGAAATGCCAAGTGAAGTATGTTTAACGAATGAACGTGTATGTTCCAAAATCAAAATATGTAGCTGGGTGAATGAGTGGATGGACTTGCATGTTTATAAAACAAATTCAAGTTTTCTTCCCTATTCTAGAAGATTTTGCCATTCAGCAAGATGGAGAAGTTTTTTTGCCACTACCAGTAAATCTTCCATTTACTGTGTCCATTTTCTTAAAAAGTCTGCTTCTGTCTCAATACCCCCTCCTCTGCCAAAATTCCTCAGAAGCCTAGACAGTAAAGAAACGTAACATTTGATTTGTCACTTCTAAATGGTAACTGCGGCAAACTAATCTTTGGACATGCTAGCATTGTAATATAATCATTTTGATTACTTGGAAATGCTGGGCATTGGTGTCTTGCACGTCACTGATTCTCCGCAAAAAATCAATGAGCCTTATAAGAGGTAAGTCATAAAGTGATTTAGACATTTATGAACAGCAGAGGAAAGCACAGATGCTATAGCTATCCTGCTGTTTTCATAAATGTCTTATTTCCTCCCAGTAAAATACTTCAGTATAAAATTTTGCTTTCAAACACATGCAGAAATATTTCTCTGAAGTTTTATTTAAGTAAACTCATTTTTGTTTGCCTTTTAACATGTAACCCTCATCTGACACATATTAAAAGAATTCCAGAGATCATGAAGATAAATCAATGCCAATTCATGCCAGGGTAGGCAACTAGTTAAAATGCGGATTCTGTATAAATTCCTTTTACATGGTGATCCAAAATGGATTATACTCATGTCAGCCAAAATGTCACCAGGGTAAGTGAAACATAATGACTCATTCACGCAGATATTAAAAACTGCTCTGAGTTTGGAAGCGCTACTGCCAAATGTTGAAGTTCAGACAATGTGAATCTAAGAGTATAAAGCGTTGGAGTAGAAAAGGCTCACTCTTCATTAGCATACTTATTTAAGTTGGTATTGGGGGAAGGGGGTGGAGAACGACAAAGCAAGGAAAAATGGGCTGAGTAGCTACGTTCAGAGCTTCTCCTTACATGTGCAGTCCAGCATTTTGGGTATGGCCCATTGCTTAGCAAATAAAACTTCCCAGCGACAAATAACTAAATGAGTTTTCTTAACTGATGTTAACACACCTAAGTAGCATTATTTTTTTTCTTTGCACACGTGCTCACTAAACAGTGCAAGCGAGCACACAAATTCATCCTCTTTGGCATCTGCAAACAAAACATTGCAGTTTATTGGGGGGGGCGAGGGCTGGGAGGGGGGTGGGAATCGACCTCCTACTAAACCCTTTTGTCTTCATCTGAATGTTTTTCAACTTGCTCAGCTTTCCAGAGAAACATCGCTGAGACTTTCCGTGCCCACAGCATTTTTAAAGAGTTTTTTCCTTTCCTCCCTGGTGAGCCCTCAGCTCTGTCGGCTGCTGTACCAGCAAGCAATGGTACCACCTGTCACTTTGCATGCTGCTCAGCTGAAGCTGGTGTTCAAACAGGACTGAGGGGGACTGGGGCAAAGGATGCTCTAGAAGATGCTTTCTTTCCAGCCACTCAGCATGGCTGTCTGGGATCATATTTGATGAGGAAAGGCTTCCCAAATACAGCCGTTCTGGTGTTCATCACAGCTCTAGTGCTGCTGCTCTGATGATCCTCGTTCCTAATATGTTTTCTCAAATAGCATCACGATCAAGCAGTAGCCCAGGCTGTAGAGGCCACATTGTGGCTTCAATCACTTCTGCTTGCTGCCTGTTTTCCAGTGGTTTCAGACACAGCATTGAGTCTCTGAAATGTTTTACTGCCAAGTGATAATGCAGGCTATTGTATCCCTGAGGAATCCCTGAGGAATGGTGCAAACCTTCAGTTAAACAGAAAACCACTATATAGGTCCTGGTAAGTAAAAACTCAAATTTCAGTTAGGTGAACAGAGCCCAGTACAGATGGTACAGCTCCAGAAGAGGTGCCTGGGAAGTCTGTGTTTTTTTGTATTCCCAAAGCCTTCAGGAACAGGGCTGATCTTGTCTTGAGGCAGGGAACAGCTTGTGTGACCTCTTGGGGCCTCATCTAGCCCTAATATTCCATAAATACTCCATGTAGCTGCTTAGCCTTTGAAAACGAATATGAGCCTCCACTTAAAAATAAACAAACTTTGATCTAAAACTTTGTTGTATTGTTTGATGTGCTTTCAGGCACATAAGCTTTTCAAGTTAGTTGGGTTTTTTTCAGTGATATCAGTTGGTCTAAACCCAGATATTTGCCCCCTTATAAACCCTGCCTCACCCACTTTCTTCTAATCACATTCAGTTCTAGAGTAAGCATATAATGTTTTAGATCAAACAGATGTTCCTCCTAAGTTCTTCAAGTTATCTACATGCAAAAGCACGTCTGTTTTTGTTTTTCTTTCTAACAGTATCATTTGGTCCAGTAAAATATGTATTACCCCTCCCTAGGAGCCTCTCGCTTTGTTTCTCTCTGTAGACCACTGTAGCTGCAGTGACGTTACAGGAAGGGAGGAAGGGCTTTTTTTTTTTTTTTTTTTTTTTTCAAGATTCCGTTTGTTCATCAAACTGCATTTGTTACCTGTTAGCTACTTTTTTTAAAAAAAAAAAAACATATGCAGCTGTTTACTCAAGGCAAGCATGTTTGTAAAGCCACAAAAATTTGCAGAAAAACTCAGGCAATTTGTAATACCTGAAACAGCTGCTTTGCCTTTTGTTTCTTATTATTTTATTAGCCTCTTGATCACATTGCGAAGTCTGTCTTCACACCCTTTACAAAGGAAATCAGCCATGTGCGTTTGCACCTTATATATGTGGAAAACCTGAGACAGAAATATCTTGAACTAATTTGCCGAAGGATTACCTAGCTGGCTGGGGCAAAAGCTCAGCCTACCTGAGTCTCCATCCCCACTGCTGTGCCGCTTCAGTCAGTGTTCTCCTGGGAACTTCAGGTTTAAACCCTTCTGCAGAAAATCTGAGGTCTTCTCCTTAGTTAAGGAGATCCTACAGCAAGTGGGAAAAGCTTTTTTATTTTAATTAAAAAAAAAAAAGTCGAGGGTCTCAGGGCATGAAAAGAGCAAGCGGGACAGAAAAGTTGGAAATTTTAGGGATGAGACCACTGAAGGGGAGATTATGGGAAAGCTGTTGTTAGCTCAGGGGCAGGAGGATTTCTCCAGGAGGTGAATGAGAGAGAGGCATCCGAGGTGCCTGGCTGTCCCCGGAGAGTGGTCGGAGGTGATGCTTGAGGCTGCACCAGCGGCAGTGGGGTGGGCAGCTGAGGAGGCTGCAGAGATGGGTTCTGTCATCAGTCGTTACTTCAGCAGTAGCTGATTGACTTCCATTCCTGTTACCTCACACTCCTCACCTGCTCTCCCAGTTTTAATTTGGTTCACAGCAAACATGAAAAATGGGAGCCATTGTGGTACAGCCCCTCAACAAAGTGGCCCAAGTCAGTTGTTTTTTTTTTAAATATCTTTTGGTAACTATGAGATATAAGAAATATTTAAAAAAAAAACCCAACCAAACAAAACCAAACAACCACAAACGAAAACCACTTTCCACCAAACTGCATTTTCATAATTCTGTGGTAAATAGTGGAGGATGTGTTTGACATTTAGTTCTTCTGGAAAACAGGACCATAGGTGGAAAAAACAGAAACGGGATGATTGTGCAGCTGAGCTGCAATCTGCCCCTAACCTGCTGTGTGCTGGTAGACTGCTCTGCTCGTTCCCAGTGTGTCAGTTACTGCGTGTTTGGTGACACTGGGAATAAGGCAACCCACGCATCTTTGTAAAGGGTTTTCATATGTATTGGTGAAATCCAAAAATACGCATGTCCCAGTACAATACAAATGCTTCAGAAAAAGACTAGTCTGGAGGAACGTGCTGTTGGTCTAGTCAAAAGCTTGACAATTAGTCTCTGATTTTAGTCCTCAGATGCTATTTGCGTTGATTCAGGACCAGCACAGAAAAATGTAGGTGCAAAATGTAGTTCCCATTGGGATAGTGTAAATATGTCCTGGAGACATTGTACACCAAATATAAATATCCTGTGTATGAGAAATATGCCAGGCTGTATTGATTTTTGTTTATTTATGTGTGGAGCTGATCCAAATCATGTAGAAAAGTGTACATAATAATTATAGGAATTAAGAACTAGAAGTGAACATCTGCTAAAGAGGGTTGAAAAATTATCTTTAAATGTCTCCTGTTACTTTGTAAGGATGAAGGCTAAAACTCTTTGTTTTGTTTGTTTTTTTTTTCTTTTTCCATCTTTCTTGCAGATTTCAAAAGTTTTGTTATATACCTCCCGCATGTCACACATTGTCACACAGGATTTTAGGACCTGTCATCTTCCTCTTTTTGCCTTGCAGTCCCATCCCTCCCCTCCTCCCTCCCTCTCAATATGTCCTTTTCAAATCTTGGAGCTGAGAAGGGGCAGGCTTAGTTGCTCCTTGTGTAGGAAACTTCAACTGAGATGCTGTCGGCTGCAGAAAAAGCACAGCTTTCTTGGTGCACCCTGTTGTCAAAGCTAAACAAAGATTTTGAAGCTTTGGCTGGGAACGGGAAGTGTTTATTTGATGCTGCAGCCATCAGTATCACAGTGTGGTATTAAATGCACACAACATGGTACCTGTATCCTGAATGTTTTGAAGTGTAGCCCTGACCATCTATTAAGGGTTCAGTTTTATGTACATGTGTTTCCCTTTTTGCTGTGGGTTCGGTAGGAGCATTAGCCGTGAAGTCCCAGCCAAATTCCGGCTTCCCTCTGACTCGACAGATGCATCCATGTCACTATCCTGCATCCAGAAGCAACTAGAAGGTAGTTCTCATACTTAAGGCTACATTTCCATGATACTAAGGAAAGGTAGTCCCTCCACCCATCTTTTGAGGTGAAGAGTACAACACATGAAGTCCAGACCTTTGAGAACATTTCTAACTGGATTTAAATTTCTGCAGCTTGGGTTCCCTTCTCTGAATATGTGCTAAGTATACAGCATGCTCATGAATACACATCGACACCCTCTGAAGGATTTAACAGTAGGAAGTGCAGGGCTTTGTGCTGTTGAACGCATGTTGCACTTGGAAGCTACAAATTACTACCAAAAAGAGAGGAATGAGGTCAGCTTTTTCTCAGAAGCTCTTCACTTAGTCTGTTGGATTGGACACTTGCCGTCCAGTTTAATCATGGCAATGATATTGTGCCCATTTGCTGGTAGAAGGCTATTTTGTTGGTGATACAAAGAGTGTTGGAATGTTTCAGTGTGGCACCACAGAACTGCTGAGAACAGTGAGGGAGCGTTCTTGCATGCTTCCCAAGTTCCAGTTCAGTCTGAATCCTGGGTGCTAACTTGGAAAGTAACTTTGCAAAACTAGAGCCGTACTTAAGCCCCGAACGGTTGTTCTGGCACATGGAGGATGTGTACAGACAGGCTTGACATACGGGCAAGATGATTTATGTAAGTCACATCCTTTATAATGGGGGGAGAGCTTGAACTATCACAGAGTTCAGCCAAGGCAATGTCCTTTACTGAACCGGTTATTATGGAAGATTTTTTTATTTTTAGTGGGCAGTGAGAGAGCTAAATGTTGCAGAGATTACAACTCCAGCTAGACCAAAGGTGTTCTAGTGCAAACTTTTGTTACCAAAGATGTTAGATGTGTCCATTTAAAAAACAAGAGGGGGAAAAAAGATCCGGTTGTCATCAAACTGTCCACACGGTGGCACACTTATTCTTCTAATAAAAAAGAGCTACCAGTCTTTAAAGGGCCGACCTTCTGGTGTATAAGATTCAGTGCACCTTGCTGCACTGTTACTTCTCCACTTTGAGGATTGGTGGCTCTTTAAACAAGACTTTTTTTTTTCCATTCCTTCTCTGTGACCTTGAATAAAGGAAGTTATTTTATGTTTGTGTCTGACCTTTCCCATTCTGCGAAGTACTGTGAGTGGTTTTTTTTGTTTTCTGTGCTAGAAACACCGTGGTGCTCCCCCATTAAGGTGAAACATGGTTATGCAAACTGCAGGACACCTCAAGGGGAATATTACAAGAATGTATTGGGGACAAGATGTGATATTCGCTGTCAAAAAGGCTACGAACTGCATGGCCCTCAGCAGCTAATTTGTCAGTCAAGCAAACGCTGGTCTGGGAAGGTGCTGTGCAAACGTAAGTAGCTATGAATGAAATCTGTGTGTGTGGCTTGCGCCTCAGGTTCAGCAGACAATAAATTCTACTTGCCTTTCAGACAGTGATCTTGGGATTGTTATTTGCATTTTAAACATTAACAGTATACTTTGATGTGTATATTGACTTGTTGCTGAGGATCTTACAGTGGTACATGGCATGATAAGTATCATGAGTGGTATAAACACTCTTGGCAGAGGACAAAGATAGGGAACCTTTTATGAGTGTGGGATTTTGCTTTGTGGGAATAGTTTTGTGACGGAGCCATAAAGCTGCTTTAAGATATCGCCCATCTTGGATTTTGTAAGCTGACACAATTGGTATCAGGTGCCTAAGTGGGCTTTTGCAGTAAAACATTTTCTGAGTAGAGTGGAATAGGTACTTGCCGTCTTTTTCTTGTATAAATACTGCATTAGGCCACTGCATATGTAAAGTTAAATTTGAAAAGCAGCTAGTAAGAACAGTGTGAAAAGCCTCATGTGGAACATGACTTTCTCCCGCTTGTTGTTTGCTGGCTACATCCTTATTTCTGTGTAATACCCCACATTTACATTACTCTAAAGGGGGAATAAGAGGTTTCCAGAAACCTTTGTTTTCTATTCCAGAAAAGCGCTGCCCCACCCTGTCCATGCCGACCAACGGGGGCTTCAAGTGTTTAGATGGTGCCTACTTTGGCTCCAGGTGTGAGTACTACTGTTCACCAGGATACCAGCTGAAAGGTGACCGTATAGTAACGTGCATGGACAACAAAGTTTGGAGTGGCCGGCCGGCGTCCTGCGTTGGTAAGTAGGATGGTTGGTCTGCATCCTGGAAAGTCTACAGCTTGAGGTACCTGCGGGTTCCCAAGTCATCCAAATGAATTCTGAAATGCTCTTTTATCCAGTTCCCGGGGGAAAAAAGGCAACTGTCCCTTTTGTGGAAGCAGAGAATGGTTTTCCAAGGGATACAGAGTCGTCTTTGTCACTTAGTACTTTCAGTCCCAAGTGACCGTCTTCCTTACACACAACCAGGTCCAAGCGTTATTACTTTAATAAAGATGAGGCTGGTGTCAGTGCTTTACAATGCTTACAGCAGCCTTAGTGACTTGGTAGTCTGTAATTACTGTGCTGATCTCCTAGCATGTTCTCTGTGCTGGAGTCTGTCCTGCTCTTTGCAACTTAATGATAAAGCAGATTTGAAATTAAACCCTTTGTCTGACCTCCTCTGTTGCTTTTCTTTCTTGGGATCATGATTTCCAAATATATCCAGGGAACATGAATGGATTGTAGTTACCAGTATGGTTGCAATGAGCTAAACTAAATTTCAGCCTAGTTCACATTAGTTATACCAGCTATTTTCATTACGTCGTCAGCGGTCTCCTGGGAACCTCATCTGGAATAATTGTTTTTATATACATAAATCAAAGAAGAGATAAACAAATTGTTGAGATTTAACGTTCCTTCCTACCAACGAGATTTCAGCAGATAGTGAAGTCTCAGCTGCTGCTCTTCTTTCCAAGAAGTCTCTGATAAAAGGTTCAGCAGCCACCCACAAAGGCATGTATTTTTTGGCCATCTGAATTGGCTGTCAGTAATATAAGCTTGTGGGTGGTAGAGTATTTGTGCTCGGTGATTTCTGTGTATGATAACTTGGTTTTCCTCAGAATGCCTGTGGCTCGGTCTAGGTTAGCAAATGGCTTTGGAGTTTCTCCACTGTGGCCTGATGTTCATAGAATTTTGTTCAGGTTTCCTGTTACTTGGTGTTGTACAAATGTAGAAAGGAGTCTGCTGCTTAGGTCTAGATTGTTTGTGGTGTCTCTTGTTTTTATTTATAAAAACAAGCCTTGTCCTCGTCAGTGGTGTGGGCAGAGGAAGGAAGACAAACCCTTTTAAGTTTGGGAATGATAAAATGTTGTCTTCTGTATTTCCTGGCACTTTCAGAACCTCATCTGTTTGCAGCAATGAGGTGCTTATTACAGAGGATGCTGTCTTGCAGAGTAGACTAAGCGAGTATGTCTTCAGCAAAAAAAAAAGAGGCTAAGTTAGCACTAACACTTGTTTTTGATTCCAAAAATGCAGGATAGTTGTTGCATAGGGTATGATTGCAAGTCCCAAGTAACCCAGTAAAAGTAATACTATTATTTAAGTTCTGGTAATACCACCTAGTATGGAGAAGATCCCTTCAAACCTTGCGTGCACGCAGTTCCTATGTGCAAATTGTGAGTTATGCAGTTAGTAAACTGTTGAATAAGGTTATCTTGACCTTTTGATAAGTAGGACAGAGATTTTTTTTGTGACCAGACACGACCCAAACAGTATAATGCCATTTGCAATTGAACACGTATCCCTTACTGTAATTCAGTAGTTACAGGAAAGTCATCAGTGAAACGCAGCCTATGAAAGCTTACCAGTGGCCAGGAGAGAACTGGCTGAACAGATCACTTTTAGCTGAGGAGTCAAATTAAGGCGAGGGAAGCAATGAAATACAGAGGCAAAGAGCCTGGTTTATTCCTTTAGTATATAAGCAATAGTTGCACACTGCACAGTAGGGGTGTTAGGTGTGATCATAGGCACGGACTGGTAAAGTGCATTTCGTTGAGAATAGGTGGGGAAGTGGCCTGGGGACACCACAGCTATTAGCATCAAGTGTGAAAAAATTACTGCAGATCTGAATCAATAATCCTCTTGGAAACAAGGGGCTTTCCTCTACCCTTTTGTCCTGCAGTTGCACTGCTTAGTATTTTTCCACAAAACTATGTGGGGTTCACAGTGC
Source organism: Ibidorhyncha struthersii (assembly GCA_013398815.1). Lineage (NCBI taxonomy): Eukaryota > Metazoa > Chordata > Aves > Charadriiformes > Charadriidae > Ibidorhyncha > Ibidorhyncha struthersii. Next base: position 332,474 of record VZSZ01004221.1, read on the forward strand.
AGTAGTGAAGGTCTGTGTAGGAAAGGCATAGGGCTAACATCATTGCTGAAACAGATGTTCATTAAAAGGCGGGGGGGAAAAGGTTGGGGTTGGTTTTTTTTTTCCAATTAAAGAAAATTAGGTATGTTTTAGCAGTCACTTATGGAAGCCCTTACAGACAGTGAGTATTCTGTCCTAACAAGGCAGACTGTCTGTCTCCCTCCTGTAGGAGGAAGGATATCCTTCATGTTGCTGAAATAACTTTGATTAAAAAAAGATCAATGTACACCTGCTTTGAGCTAAAAATGCCAGTACTCACTTGAATAATTTTTCCATTATATCCTCAATGCCCTGTGACATAGATTAAAATAGGTATTTTCCTCTAGAAGATTGAAAAATGTCACTGTTTTTTCTTCTATAAAGGTTTCATTTTCCTGCTGATTGTATAACAAAGGTTGTGGTAAATGGCTGTCACCATGCTAAGTCACCCTTTTGTCGCATCCTAAGACTGTATTGATAAGTGGTTAACTAACAGCTTCACACTAGGGATGTCTGAAAAAAGCTTATACAGGCCCTGATCATGGATGTTTTGAAATGCAGAGCAATGCCTTGTGGAGGGAGGTGGGGAGAGCAGAACAATGTTTTTCATTCCCACTTTTATGATTTCCAGTCTCTTCATCTCTTTATGCTTCTGACACAGATGAATGTTTTCAATTAACTTCCAGCTGTCATTTAATGTCATTAGCAATCAGTAATAACAGCGTCTTTATGTAGCAACAGGCCATTTACCTACCCCATACAGACTCTTGCATAAGCAAGCAGTGGGCATTTGGTACCATCCCTCTGTTTCTTTCCTCTTGTCATCTGAAATTCACAAGCGAGTAACCGTAAGCCTTTAAAAAAATCATAAGCCTTTAAAAAACTATGAGAAAGCCAGTTAATAAGCTTTTTAAATGTTCTTGATATTGTTAATATGGCCAGTCCCAGAAGTATGTTTTTTTTTTAAAAAATTACCTAAAACCTATTTGAAAACATAGCTTTTTTCTCCACAAAGTTCAAAAGACACATTTAAAATTCGATATTCCACTGCTGACCTCCTGATGCCACATCTGCAGTGCTGCTTCCCAGTGTGGAGCCAGAGTACCAGTTGCTGCTGCCAAGTAGCCAAGAAGAGTGACAACTGACAAGAATGTAAGAGAAGGTAGTGGCTGAACAGCACCAATTTTTTAATGAAAACTCAATTTCCTTGCCCATGATGTAAACCTTGCAGGCAAGATTCACCCGTTTAATACATAGTCCTGCTAAACAGCTTAAATAAACGCGCTTGGCTTTTCATTGGTCTTTCAGCAGCGACACTGTAGTAAAAGTATAAGACCAGGCGTATGGGGTCAGACACCTTGCAGCACGTCCTGGCTGCAACTCTGGCCAGGAATACTTACTAAGTGAGGGAGTCTCACAATCTGGCGCTTGCAGGGGGAGTCTCACAATCTGGCGCTTGCAGGATGATTTCTCCCTCTGATAAAACCTCCCAAGCAGTCAGCAATCTTGTTGGTTCCTCCACTGGGGTTTGTTTTGCAACCAGTTTAGTTTTCCAGCCTTCAGGTAGGCACCTTGCTCATGTCATACATTTCACTGAAGGGGTGGGGTGTTTTTTTTTGGGGGGGTGGTGGTGTTGTTTCAGTTTTGTCACTTGTGCCTGGATGTTCTCTGGTCACCTTCTCTGCATTTAAATGGTTTGGGGCTTTTTTTAGACCTGTCATCCTTCTGCCCAAGTGCTTAATGTGCTGTAGATGGGCTGCAACTTTGTACAAGGGCACGAGGAAAAAGGCCAGAGCGCTGTTTGGTTTAACACATCACAGTGGCCACTGCACTTAAAGAGCCTCTTTGGTAGACATCTGCTTTCTCTTGGTCCGCTTCAAAGCAGAGTTATTCTGGTGGGATTCATTTAGTGCCTGTTGAATGCTAAGAGGTAGCTGAAATGACCAAAGAAAATATCCTTTCCAGGAATTTTTAAGCCCAACTAAAAAGGCCGCCTGGCCCCTGGGTGCTTGGTGAGTTGGTTCCCACAGTAACCGTATTGTTTTGTCTTTACGATGTGGAAGTCCAAGCCAGTTCATACCAACCAGTTTTCTCTGTGCTAAATAGCATAATGAGCTTCCTGATTAATTAAGTGCTTAAAACACTGGGTCCTTAAATGGCATTCTGGCTTTTATTCCAGCATTACATTTATTTAATGTATACTGGCCGTAGCACAGTGGTGAGCTGTGGCCGCAGTAAACTAACCTGAGCCAGAAGCAGCCTTGGTGAGACTGGGTTATTTCCTACCCTAATTCAGCTACACTGGGGGATTACTGAGAGCGATGTGGCTTTGTAGAGGAGGGCAGAGTTCTTGCTGGCTGCAGTGTGAGCAGTTTTCCACACATAATACAAAGGTACTCTAAAAATAATGGCGTGAATAAGAAGCATGAAGAGGGGAGACAAAGTGCTTCCTACACTGCTTTCAACAGGCTGAGAGAGTTGGGGTTGTTCAGCCTGGAGAAGAAAAGGCACTGGGGTGACCTTTTTGTGGCCTTCCAGTACCTAAAGGGGGCCTACAGAAGAGCTGGGGAAGGACTTTTTACAAAGGCATGTAGTGACAGGACGAGGGGGAATGGCTTCAAACTGGAAGAAGGTAGATTTAGATTAGATATTAGGAAGAAATTTTTCAGTTTGAGTGTGGTAAAGCACTGGAACAGATTGCCCAGAGAAGTTGTGGAAGCTCCATCCCTGGAGGTGTTCAAGGCCAGGCTGGATGGGGCTTTGAGCAACCTGGTCTAGTGGGAGGTGTCCCTGCCTATGGCAGGGGGGGTGGAACTAGATGATCTTCAAGGTCCCTTCCAACCTAAACCATTCAATGATTCTACAGCCAGAGCTGATGCTTGAAAAGCCTGCTCAGTTGTATGCTGTAGCAGATGAAGGAAGGAGTGAATGAACTCACAAAGTGAAAAAGTTAAAGAATTCATAAGCAAGAACTAAGTGCCTTGTGTATCTTTAGTGAAGGGTGGTCTTGTAAAGTACAGGGAGGTTCAAAAGTTGTTTAGAGGCTTCTGCTGTTCATTTTTCATTGCTCCACTCCTTGTAGTGAGAACCCACTCTTGCTAGCTTCACCTTCTAGTAGGCTCTACAAAGAAATCAGTAGTTATCCTCCCAATACTATAGGAGGAGATACGTGTATTTTCATTATTTACCAAAAAAAAATCCCACAAAAATTAGCATTTTGGAATGTAATTTGCAATATTCCTGATGTTTTCTGAATAGCTTACTTCCTGTGCAAAATTAAGACAGGAGCTCTTCCTGTGGAAGTTCCTCACAAAGCTGTGGTGTTTGGGGTTGGAGGAAAACTCTTACAGAAGAAATAGAGATAAGCCAATTTTCAAGAGTCCCAGGTTCTTGGAATACCATTAAGAGTTTGAAGGGTCTGTAGCAGGGCTGTACTTGCCCTAGTTAAACTGGTAGAAAACATTGTATGGTGCTTGTAGAATATGAGGGTCTATGAAATTATTTTGTATATTGGATGCTTTATGAAGACGTAAACCTTTTCCCATTGCTATTTTTATGAAATAAATAAATAAATAAATAAATAAATCCCGATTGTACTTTTTGTGTCTACCCTGCCAATGAAAAGACAAGGCCTACCACCTTTTACATTTCAGCAGCACTTTAGGGACTGCTTTCTATTTGTAGGTAAAGAGTATTCCTGGGTCTGTGTTCGTTTTAAAAGCTGGTATATGACTCCATGGATTTAGACTTCATTTTGGGTATAACCCAAGCGACAGTACAAAAATCTGAGACGAAGCTATTAAAGACGGATTACTGTTTTTTAATTAATGGTTGCGACGGTGTTTGGACTTGGTTCGCCCATGTATTTCTGCTATGCTGGCAGGATTGGCAATGGACGCGGCTGAAAATGAGTAGCTGTGCACCACCTTTGTCCTCCATCAGGGTTTTTTTTATCATTGCCACTGTTCCTTCACTCCTAAATAATAGTCACAATGTTCTGGTAGCAGTTAAATAACTTTCAAAACTTACTCGGTCTACTTTTTGGTTTGTGTTACTTGTAAGGCATTATTATAAGAATTAATTGAAAAAAAACAAATGAAGCAGCAATTCCCTGCAAAATGACAACTTTGTCAACCTTCCATTGTTTCTCTTTTTGCCATTGCTGTGATTTATTTCAACAGATACTGAACCTCCAAGAATCCAGTGCCCGAGCGTGAAGGAGAAAACTGCGGAGCCCAACAAGTTGACAGCCAGAGTGTTCTGGGACACCCCGGAGGGACGGGACACTGCTGATGGGATTCTGACAGAGTAGGTGCAAATCATTAAATGTTTGCATTTTCTCCTTTTTATTCCTGGGGTCCTTGGTTAGTAATTCAGCTGCTGAAGGTGCCCAGGTACCATTTCCCCTTAATTTATCCAAGATGCTTATTTATAGCTGTCACATGTCAATGGCCTGTAAAGAATTGCACATTTAATTGAAAAATTAAAAATTGACAACTTGAATCATTCAGGACCTGGCATGTAGAGGGGTAGCAGATTATTGTGGTTATTTTAGAGCTGATGGAATAAATGACAACAGCGTTTTGACTGCACCCGTGAAATTTTCCAGAGCTTCTTTGTGGCTCTCTTCTCATACACAAATTTTCTTACAGAAAGTTACCTTTCATACATAACAAGGAGAAGCTAACAGCGCATTGGAGGTAGCACCAGAGGCAAATTTGTCTGTCTTAGGAAAAAAACAAGACAAATTGTGCCACAAAACAATATCTGCAATCATCTTAAGGATTCTTCCTAAAGTAGTGCTGAGTACTGATGTCACAGCGTTCTGCAGTTACTTGTAAAGTAATGCCTCTCATTCGAAATTTAGGGAGCTTTAAACATTGGATTTAAACTTAACCCTTTCTTCAAAATTTCGTTGTCAGTTTTTATGGTTTCACAGTCACATTTTCCAGAAGAGCAAGCTGCGCTTGTGATGGTACCGCTGTCTCTGATTTTCCCGTATTTATCGTGCAGGATTTATGGCAGTCTATCTAGATTATTGTAATGGAAAGAATATAGAAAATCTGTTTTTTTCGTTAAGCAAGTTACATCTTTTAACTCTTTATTAGCAGACTAGTTAAGCTTAAAATCTCAAAGTTGTAAGCATAAAGATGTTTACAGTTTTATGTGAATACAAAAAAAGCTGTTGAAAGACACAGTGACATTGCCTTTTTATTGTTATGGTTTAAATAATATCAGAAAGAAGAATTCATTATACAATTAAAACCAATATTGCTGTTAAAGTCTAATGTGATAATTCTATGGCAATTAGCAGCATCAAAAAAATTAAGCCAGATAAAATAAAAACTTTGAAAAGTGTCATGATAAAGACATTCCAAAGTCTTTTTGATGAAATAATGTAAGGCAGGCAAAAAAAAGATGGGGAATATCCCATGTAGACTTTGTCATATGAGTAACTGTTCCCAGCTCGCAAGAGACTAGCTGCTGAATCTGTGGAAGCTTTTCCATAAATCTCTTTTTATAAAATCTTGCTAAACTGTGATGTTTTATATAGTGTACAGTGCTTTCCTTAAATGCACTGGGTCCTGCAGTCCCATGAGTATGTAAGCTTTCTCATTACCTGGAGCACTGCTCAACCTCAACTGCTTCAGGGCTGAGGATGCATTTAAGACCTCTGAATTCTCCTGGCACATTTGCAGGATAGGAACAAGTTCCAGGTGAAAACGCAGCTGTGGATCACCACACCCTTCTGCTGTGACAATAAATCTCGCTTTCTATTCCATTTTTGTACCTTAGTATAATCATAGGAGCAGTGCAGAGCTGCCAGATGGGGTACGTTCCCATTTTAAGAGGCTGGAGGTTTTCTTACACTCCGCCAACTCTGGGTTACACTGCAGATCTGACAGTTCATGATTCAAAATGAGGGAAGATCAATCTTGTCTTTTCCTTGTGTAAGGTAAAGTAAGCTCAAGTTCCTTTGAGCATGGTGTGATCATAGAATGGTTTAGGTTGGAAGGGACGTTGAAGATCATCTAGCTGCAACCCCGCTGCCGTGGGCAGGGACACCTCCCACTAGACCAGGTTGCTCAAAGCCCCATCCAGCCTGGCCTTGGACACTTCCAGGGATGGGGCATCCACAACTTCTCTGGGCTTGGCTACACTATGGGTTGTCTTATAGGAAGCAAGCAGGCCCTGCCCACTCTGCCTTCCTTGTCTCAGCAGGGTGGGAACCTTTTGTACAACTCCAGGGTGGGCTGTTGGTAGCAAGTTTAAATACTGTGATCGCCGTTGCCCAGCTTCTTCCTTTACTTACTCTCAGTCTTCAGGCATGCAGCGCAGCTAGGCAATCTTAGTGTCACTCTTCAGGCTTTTACAGTGTTGTCAGTTGGCAAATATTGGTGAATTTATGAATGTCTGTCCTGTTTTAGTGTTATTTTGAAAGGCCTGCCACCAGGGTCACATTTCCCAGAAGGTGACCACAAAATCCACTATACTGTGTACGACAGAGCTGAAAACAAAGGCACTTGCAAATTTCTTGTTAAAGTCAGAGGTAAGAATGATTTTTTACCCTATAAATACAGTCACTGATTTGCATCTGGCTTAGTAGGCAATTTGAGAAATGTTCTTATTTCTATATTTGGCTGCATATGTATGCGTATGGTGATGCTGAAAGGGCGAACGCAATCTTGCTCAAGACCCTGGGGGCCAGGCCTGCAGCAGGGTGGGTGGCCAGTGCTCTGCGTGTGAGGAAAGAGCTTCATTGATCGTCCTGCCACCAGCTCCGCACCCTTTCCCTCCTGCTGCCTTCTCCCTGATACTTTGCTTGTGAGCTGCTGAAACAAGTATGCAAGGAGTTTTTTCAGCCGTGACTCACATCTATCAAGCAGGGCTGCCCTTTCACAAGTCCAGATCTTGAAATCTGGAGTTGAATACAGAGAGATGAAACCCGTAGGTTTCAACTTCAGCTCTCTCAGTGCTCCATGACCTTTTGTCACCATGATACCACAATCCCATGCGTACACCGATATATCTGTATCATTTTAGTTTGCATACCAGTTGAGGGTTTTTTATTGGTTGGTTGAGGTTTTTAAGTACATGACTCCAATTACGTAGAAAGCAAAGAGAAGTGTCTTTTATATTGCTATTCTACTGGCTATGCTACACTAGTAACAAACAGGGTGATTCATGCCTTGTCTTTATTTTCATTTTTTGCCTCTTGCTTAAAGTCAGGCGCTGTGTGAAATTAAACGCCCCAGATAATGGCTACATCAAGTGTTCAGGTGATGGAAATAACTATGGTGCTACATGTGAGTTCTCCTGCATTGGTGGCTACGAGCTGCAAGGAAGCCCGGCTAGAGTATGCCAGTACAATTTGGGGTGGTCAGGAGTAGAGCCAACCTGTGCACGTAAGTGAGTATTTCACCACTTTACCAGAAGGGCTGCCAAAGCAATGGCTCTGGTGGCAGTGAGAATTTTGGAAGGGGGTGTGGGTGGAATACAGCTGCAAACTTTAATGCCCCAGAGGTAACAAAATTAACATCTTCATCTCCTCTGCCAATTTGCACTTACAGCTGAAGCCTTTGCCACCTTTGGCTGCTTCTTCCTTGGATCATGATGTTACCTCACAACTTGATAGTGTGTTTTAGCTCAAAGCTCTCTACAAAACTTCACAGTCTGGAGTCAATCTATCTTGCAAGCCAGAACAGCTTAAGATAAAATTGTTGGCTTCAGTGAGGGCAGTATTTCACCCTTACCTTCTTTCTTATTATTTCTTGTTCTTGTGCTTCTGCAATCTAAGAGTTTATGCATTTAGAAATAGAGCTGTTTTCAGTATGCTCTATAGCTTTTGTTTTAAATTTAATTCTAGCCATGAATATTAATGTAAATGTGAGGACTGCAGCTGCACTGCTGGATCAATTTTATGAGAAGCGGAGACTGCTAATTATTTCAACTCCTACTGCAGCCAACTTCTTCTACAGGATGCAGTTGGGAATGCTGCAGGTAAAACACATTTCGGGGTTGGGGGAGGATGCAACTATTTTTTTCTCCTTAAAGAAAGACAGAAGAGGACAAGTCCCACTGTTTGATATAAATCCGCAAACTTCAGCTGTTATATTTCAGCCACTGGAGGGTCTGGCTGAAGTAACAGCGGTTCTGGATTAATCGTTTTTACATGGGTTTGAGTTGAAACATCTCCCCAGTCTGTAATTGAGCTCAGTTCTGGGTTGTGCTGCCTGTGACTGACCAGTCACTGGATCCCAGGCAGTTCTGACACTCTTCCATCCTCCCCAAATTAGTTTAATATTAACTTGTGCTCAATAATCATTCCCTAACTCAGCTCCTAAAGAAGTTGAAAAAAACCCAAACTATCCAGCACTTCAGTAGTTGCAGTTCATGCCAACCAGGCTACAGACTTTGTAACTACAATGCAAGGAAGTGTAAATAGCTTCAGAAATAACCAGTGTACCAACAAACGAACGACCAGAGACTCAGCATAGAAATCATCCAGAGTGCTGGAGGTAACAGTGGGGTATTTTGTTAAAAAAAAAAAAGAAGAAAAAAAAAAAAAAAAGAAAGAAAACTTCTGGTAATTGTTCTTCTTATGTGTTGTAAATGTGATGCTCTTTTTGGGTTCTTGCTAGACTTAGGGATGTATCTATCTCAGAAATGTATCTGTGTCCTCAGGGAAAGGAGCGAGTCCTGTATTCTTTCACAGCGGCAAGTGCTTCTATCTTGATTCTTTTGTCATAACTGTAACAAAACTCAGTATTAAGAGTGACTGGGATATGAACTTGATGATGTTTTTAACTGCTGGCTTAAGTTATAGTTGTGTTTAAAATAAAAATATCTTTTTCTTTTCCCCCATTAGATTAATTTGGCAAGAAAATTCAATATATTGATCAAAATGAGATAGTTTAAAATACTAAATTTAATGGCTATAGTACTTTTTCCACTGCTTGACAGTGGTCAAACAAGTTGGCATGAAAGAAAACTCTGCAGTCAACTTCCATCTCACATACCTTGCTTTGATTATCAAATTAGATTACTGGCACAGTGCTTAATACCCTGGCACCTTTTCATGTCGTTACACAGACAAGTTTGTACTTCTCCTAGGTGGTCCCTGTGTGTTGTGTTTCTTACAGTAGTTAAGAATCTGTCATTTGACATCCCCTGGAGTCATGAGGCTGTAGTTCTTTGCAGTGAGAATTAGAGACTTTTCAAAGTATGCTCTCATTTCAGGTTAAACCATCTCACTAACATAAGATGGGTCTCTTTATGAACACTTGCTGCACGCTCAAAACAACTCCCCGTTCCCTCACCGATAACTAACACATCTCTTTCTTCTTTTAACCCTTCCAGCCAGCACAGTGTGGTTTAGACCTCCGACACGTTACCGTAGTTGAATTGGTGGGTGTCTTCCCAGCACAAATAGGAAGAATAGGTGTAAAGCTGCTGCCCCCATCACTTGCCCTGCAAGTCAGGTAAAATAAGCTCTCACTACTCCTGTGTTTGCACCTTAGCATATATGATGCATTGCTTTTGATTCTATGCGTCTTACTCTCTAAATATACATATCCTACTCTAACATACGTAGCTAGACACTGGAAGGTACATCTTGATGAGTATTTTGGGGATTAACTTGCTCTCTATCTGTGCAATAGCTACTGCAAATTTGTGGGCATTTGGTATTTATGAAATTAAGAGCATAGACTTCAGCTTGTTTCACATTTAAATAGGCTGTGACCCATTTAAATGTGAAACAAACTGAACTCTATGCCGCTGTTTCAAGTGCCATGCCTTCTTGACCCTTTGCTTAAACCGAGTGAATTTCTAGATTCCTGTGAACTCCCTGTGCGCATCCCTTTGATCACATTATAGGTCTATATTTTTGGGTGCTGCCACGGAAAACACTTCAAGTATGTCTGTATTTGTGCTGGAGTTGGTCTGATGCAGTCATGACAGTCTGCAGTTACATTGCAAGGACAGCCTTGGAGCAGCTGCCAGTGCAGCCCCAAACAGCAGCGACAGCTCGTCTCTGCAGTGCCGCTGGTGGCTGTGGCCAGGCCAGGAGGGGAAGCAGGGGCTGCTCTTTGAAGTCCCACATGTAGAAATGATACGGGCAGTATTTCAAAGGAGAAATGATCTCAGCCTCCCCAGCTTTGACTACAACATTCAGCAGTTTTACTGAGGTGCCTAAACTGTTTTGGCTTGGGTTTAGACTGGCAGGGGGTTGGTTTTCACTTGAATGGGAGACTTCAAGTGCCAGCATTTCCTAGGGACAGGAGGACTACAAGAGCCAGCAGTGAAGGCCTCATTGGCAGGGAAAGTAGTAGTTATTTAGGAAAAAAGCCCAGGAGCCTTTCAGGCAACATCTTCTGTGATATGCTTAAGGAAACGGAGTGAGTTCAGCCAAGGAAGGGAATAGTCTACTTGCAACTCTAGCTCCGTGGCAATGGTTTTCTTTAGGCAACGTATATAGTACTTTTTTCATCCTATGGGGTTTTTTTTCCTCTTGTGGTAGCAATAGGTAATGGTGTGTGCTATACTAACAGTCAGGGGTCTGAGAAGAAAACAGAGCTGGGTGCAGTTACCTTGACCCTTCCCTAATGCAGAGGTACAGCCTGCAGCACATACAGACACCTGCTCTCTGTCTGACTCCTTGTTCTTACAGCTGAAACAAAGCAGACCCTGTATAGCCCCCTCTGACCACCCCCACCTTCCTCTGCTTAGACACAACAGGCTGGTTCTGCCATTTATTAGTTTGAAGTGCCCAGGTGTTAGATGACAGGCTTTAACAAAACGAGTTCCTTATTTTGCAGGCTGCTGCTGAGGATCCCCCATTACAGTTTCAACATCGTAGTGATGGACAAGCATGGAATGGACAAGGAACGCTATCCTTTCCCAGCAACACCAGCCGAGCTTTTTGCACTTATTGACAATTTTCCCTTGAGAAAAGAAGAGATGAAACTGCAAGCAGAAATTGGTCAGTCATGTCCCTAATTCAGGATTGCAGGGCTTGCAGTTGTCCGTGAATTTTTTTTGATCCACATAATTCTCCCCTTGGTGCTACACAAAAGCATGGCTTTTTTAATCACTGATGTACAGATTTTTTGTGTGTATTGTTACGTCTGTCTGGCTGTGTAGCTACTCTGCATAGAAGTATGCATGATGCTTTTTTGTACTTTAAGCCATCTTTAGAGAAATGTGTACGTAGGATTACTACCCAGTGGAATTTCTTGTACAGACAGTGAAGAACTGAGGCACGTCTCCAGGAGTTTATTTTGGATTTTTCATTCAGTGTAAAATTGGGGTTTCTTTCTTACTGTTTACAAGTCTTTTTATTAATAAAATATTGTTTTGCAAAGAGATAGTTGTCTAAAATTCCTCTTGGAGATCAAAGTTGATCGATTAATTAAAAAGTTGTATCAAAATACCTCTCTGCAAACCATTATAACAGAAACATCAGCCTCGGATTTAAAGTGTAGAAGGAACCCAGTGGTGTCTTTCAGTTCCTCTAATAACGTGGTCAATCACAAACACAAAGCATAAGCCAAAGGCAATGCAAGTACCTGTTTTCAGCAGCATTGAGGAGAAAACAGCTGATAGCAGGAGCATGGAAGTCGTTCCCAGAAGAATCCAATAAAGAAACAGTGAGCAGTGTAGAGTATCAGCAATAATTACTAAAGGCCACATACTGCAATGCTTGATAGAAAAATATGCTCTTACCTGGTACGCTTCTGGCTTTTCACATCCAACGGACTTGCAGTAACAGATTTCTTTCCCCTCTTCATCTTGGAGTCAGACCAGGCTGTTGATTTGATGGCAGGGAAGCGTTACCCCCCCAGGGAAAATTCATCAAGGATTTTTCATTTCCAGAGCTGTCAAAAGATTTGTTTGCAAGTCATCACTTACCAATTAACAAAAAAGTTGTTGCTCGGTGAAAACTGTTAGGAGGCAATCAAAAAAGGGAAAAGTTTTTTATTGTTTTTGTTACATCCCACAATCTTGCCAATCCACTGCAAAGAATATACAGCATGCATGAAGAATGTAAGCATAAAAGGAGTGAAAATTGTGAATTAAAGCTTTAGAAACTTACTGACAGGATCTAATGCATAATTTGACATGCCTAAAAAGAAGCACTCCAGTATCTGTGCTGCTCATTCTTGCCACTCAGAGCACAGCCCTGGTTTTTCAGCCAAACACTTGTTTGTCTTTAACTGTAAGGTAGATGGTTTAATTTTACACGCTGGTGTCAGCAGAGAAACAGTTTGGCAGCATCCTTAAAGCAATCTTTACCAAAGAATTGAGTCTCTCGCACCCTCTGAAATTAGCAAACTTCTTAAAAAGGTTGATTCTGCAAGTGAAGTAATGAGGGAATGAATGTGAAGAGAGGGAAGTCAGCCCTGACACGGGCTAGCAAAAGCTAATTTGTGGAAGGCTGTCTTCTGAACAGGATGGTCTACTTCTGGGAGTATTAGGAGACTGTTACTAAACTCCCAAGAGTAGATATGAAAGCATGGCACAGCCCTGATGGTAACTGCCTGCAGTATTGATGCCAAAGGCAAAGAAGGTCTGGATACACCCTGAACTCTGCAAGTGGTGGTGCCAGGTTTGCAAGGAAGCCCTGGCTGAGCTTTCCAGGTGTTGCCATTAGGAATAAGATGCAAGGACAGGATTGGTGACAAAACCAGAAATAGCATTTATGTTCCAGACCTGGCCAAACCAAAAAGAAAGTAGGTCCTGGACCCCACTATAGAGGAGCAAGGAGGATGAGAGCCAGCATGCTGATGGACACAGCTGTACCCCAAGTTGCCTTTCCTCTGCTGCCTGTAGAAACTAGACGTGGCTGGGCACACCAAATTGCTTCATGCCTTAAGTGTCACACGTGGAACAGCCGTCCTGCGGACAGATGCATACACATAGTGCTGTGGATACAGTTCTCTGGCTCAGGTGCTTTGGCATGCATATGCTTATAGCATGAATGCTCAGGCGGACAGGTTTTTTGCTCTCGCTTTCCTTATTCAAAAAGCACATCAACTGATTTCCAGTGATTTAAAATTCAAATAAATAAATAAATAAATAACAGGTCTGATTTTTCTGCTGTATTGCTGCAATTCCAATCTGCTGCTGCTCCATTTAGACTTAGGTACAGAATCAGTGCATCCAGCCATCTTTCGTGACTGGGTGAACAGGAGTGGGGCTTTAAAATTGCTACAATCAGGAAAGTGATTAAATTACATTAAATTGAATTAAATGGAGGAGAGTGCATGAGTGATTGGATTACTAGTTATAGTTCTACACAGAACATGTAGTAAAATCTTGTGATTAAGAAAAACTGTTCCCAGTTAGCAACATAAGGTTTCTGGCATTTTCTGTTGTACATTTTTGTGGGGAGGAATGGAACAGTGAAAAACATTATGTGCCATCTCTGGTTTGGAGTCAAATCAGCCTTCGTGTACGGTACACAGGGATGTAGCAGATTGGCCTTTTGGGAAAGGAATGTTTGAACAAGGGACTTAGTATTTCTGGCTTTAGCCCAGCATTCATTTATTCAAAGAAAGACAAAATATTCAAATATATTCCAGTAATTCATCCTGTAGACTTTTGGTGCCAGAAAAATAACAGTGCGTAAACAAGGTGCAGTACCTATACTAGTGCATTTAAAAAAAAAACAAAAAACAAACAAACAGAAAATTCAGCTCCCTCAAAATCATACAGGCTGGAATCTTTGTTGTACTACCAACATGGCTCTTCTTGCCATAGCTCTAATCCTACCACTGCTGTCAAAATGCAAATCCTGTTTAAAGCATGAATTTTAGTTGGGAAGATTAAAAGCTGTTCCCAAGAAGCAAGACCTGCTGTGAGTCTTGTCCTTTCCACTCCCACCTCCAGGCTATTTATTGCAGGAGATGTGACAGGTCACAGTGTGCGGATACAGCCACGGGCTGGAAGTTCCTACATCAATCTGGAGATACTTTTCAGTTTTGAGTATGAACCACAAGACTTCAATCATTTTAGACCAGAAAAGAATTCATTTTTCTGTCACGCAGCATCTTTTGCGAGCAAAACTACCAGAATAAATTGTGGGAGGCAGCAATTTCACATGAGCGCAAAACAATTTTGTAAATGGTCCGATTTTCCCCAGATCCCACCCAAGAGTCCACCTAATTTGATGAGAACAACCCCTGCTGTGACATACCTCCTCTATGCTGGCAGAGGAGAGACAAAATTGAAAGTTGCACATTCCTATTCCTGAAGTTCAAACCATCCCCTCTGGGACAGAAAGCGTTGTGTTTTAATGAAAACACCGATGACCCTTTACAGCTCTGCACTAAATGACTGCAACATGCAGCTTCGTTACAGCTCAGTACTTACATAAGAGCATGAGTCAGACTGCATCACATAATTAATGAAAACGCAGAGGCTAAAAAGTAACCTGAAGTACATTTAAATACTCTTAGGATCGCAACCCACTTTTTAAATTGAGGTGGTGAAATAACAGTGCTTGGGCCGTGCAATCTCAGCGCTTGGTCACGTCCAGCCGCTCACCTCAGTCTGTCAGTGCTGCACATCCACAGGGAGAAGGGAGTGAGTGCTTCACCCCATCAGGAGATGGCACAGCTCCTCAAGGCCATGTAGCTGCTTCCCATTTCTCTCTCCCTGTCTGTGGCTGGAGGATGTTTTTATGGCAGCTCGGTCAAGGGAAGAGTGGGAAAGCGTTTGCAGACACTGGAAGGCAGAGAGCAGTGAGGCTGGCTGGGCTGAAGGAGCCACTGGGGACACTGGCAGCTGTGGAATAGCACCTGCATTTCTCTGGCCTCTTCCATGTGATGATCCCGCTGCTGCATGCTCTGTAAAACACAAGGGAAAAAGATGGGAAAGCCAGTGTCCATGCAGAACAGTGCATATCTAGTTACCACCTTATTTCGCATTGCCACCCATGCACCCAGAAAATAACCAAAACCTGAATTTCAGTAATTAGGTTGGCCCATACTTCAAATTTATAAGGAGAACTTGGCATCTGTCACCTCAAAGAGAAGGGGAAGAGAAACTGCAGTTTGATTGTACGGAAGTTACAGAGGTGTCTTCGAGATGCCCGAGCAAATCCTTAAGTACAGTCCCAAGCAAAGGCACAAGGAGCAGAGGCAGGAGGGCTCTTCCCCACCTGCAGCTGCCTTCCAGTTTTTGCGCGTTTGAGCTCCCACCCCCATAAAGGCCAGAACCAGCATGGGGACAAGCGAGACAGGAGTGGTGTGATGGTGAAAGATCCAGGTGCCTGTGCCCGAATCACACCAAGAGACCAGTGAAGCCCGCTGAGGTGGTCTCCCTCAACCTGGGTGCAGGACCCCAACGCACTGAGCCAGGCTGTCAGCCTACTGCAAAGCGAGCAGAGGTGAGCACAGGAGCATTATTTGCCTCCTAAGTTTCTCAGACAGTCGGGAAGGGACAGCAAGACAGAAAAACACAGGGAACTGGAGAACCAAGAGATGATGCAAGACAGCCCTCAGCTCTGAGTTAAGTTGAAGTGAACGCGACTCGGCTGAAAGTATAAATTGAGTGACTGAATGCTTTTTGTTTTTTTTTTTCTAAAAGAAGAAAGAATAATCAGGAACAGTAATTACAGAAAAGCTGCTTTTTGGACATACCTGGATTTTCAGGTGGGCAGGACCTTGAATGAGGGAAAAGACAGGAGATTCAGAGATGGAGGGGAGGACCTGCTGAGCATGCCGGGTTAAGGCACACATAAAATAATTCTCTAGCAAGGGGGATGAGAACACTGCATTCCCCTTATTCTTAGAATTGCATGTTAAAAAGAAAACAGGTTTAACACTTACGAAAGCAAAAATAGCTTAAAAATGCTTAAAGTGTAGAAATTAAGACAAACAAAAAAAGCAGAGAGACACTGTGAAAGGAGCCCCACCTCTGAAGACATGCCAGGCCTCTTGCATTATTAATCACATATAAGTGAAGTAAATCTTTACCTCAACGAGATAATACGGGATATTCCTGGGAGACATGCTTATAGTTTGCTGTAATGCATTTTAGGAGAGACACGGACACAGCAGTGTTTCAGAATTTTAATTTAAAAGACAGAACAGTAATCTTGACAACAGCTGCAAATGTATTACCAGCCACCTTTGTCCACAAAACTGAACATACAGTGCACAGTACAGAAATATTCCAGGCAGGAAACATTTTGTTTTGTCTAAATTTGGGCAGAACTTAACATACTGCAATGCCATTTACTGCTACTACTGTTCACATCCAGCAGAATAATTAAACAAATAGCTAGCAACAGATTTTAAGCGGAACAAAGGCAGAACGAAGGATACGTGACATTCTCTAATTGCTGCAACAAATGGCTACACTTGGCTTTAGGCAAACCTCAACAATTAGAACTATCCTCAAAAATATACACCAAGCTGTCAGGAGCAGTAGCACACAGTCATATAGATGTTATTGCCACACAGTAGAATTGTTAAATAACTAATCTTAATAAAGGGCCAAGATGCAGCAAGGGTGACTTCAAAACCAACCTAAAAAAACACCTAAAAAGCAAGTAGAGATTCACCTTCCAGTGTCAGTGTCAATATACACAGTATAATTAACACTGTATTATTACCACTTATCAAACAGCATTTGCAAACATGAAATCACCAGGCAGGAAATTCATGAGACACAGTGGTAAGGTTCTGCTAGCATGCTTCTCAGCATCCCCTGCCGAGTTTTGGTAAAAGACATCACTGCAAATGAAAGTCTGCATCCTATTTTGGAATTCCTCACACATTCTACCACCACTTCTCTAGGGTTCTCGAATTTTACCATTTGTGTGTGTAAAAAATAAATAAATAAATAAAAATACTTTTTTAAAAACAAACAACAAAAAAAGAGTTTTCAAAGTGCATGGACCAGCTCTCACTAGACGGTTATTTCTCTCATTGTTGCAAAGTGCTGAAAATCAATACTGTATGTTAGGGAAGTAAAATTTCAGTTTTTACCTCTTATGGATGAAAATAGGTGGGGCTATCACTTAACTGCTGCATGCTGCCTCCTTCCGGATACTGGAGATCAACGTTCAGGTAGAATGGTCTGTTGAGTGTTGCTGAACCAAAGGGAGGGCTGAAGGGAAGAGAGACCCTTGCAAAGATTCAGGTACAACCCTTACTATCTTGTGTGAATCCACAAACTAGACAGCTGTGGAAAGAGGACTCAGCTCTTTCTGGAAGGTGTAGGAGATCCAAGCAGCCTTTCTCTTCATTGACTCTACAGAGCAAACTGCAAACTTGACATGCCCAAAGCTGGGCAATGTGCATACCCCTCAAGAAGCTAAAATCACACAACTCTAAACGCAACCCTCCTGTTACCTCTCCTTATCAATCAGAACCAGCAGATGGTCAATGGCAGCTCTGCTGTTAGAGTTTAGTTGATGTTTTGCAGAATACAACCTAGAATTGCACTTGGCAGGGCCTAAACAGGCAGGAGAAGAAAAATAAAAAATTAACACATAAAAATGCTTCTTTCATTCTACTTTAGCATAATTTGAATTGGAAGAGGCACAGGAGAATAAGCTTCCAGTCTAATGCACTATGAGCAAAACACACTCGCCATCTCAGTGCTTTCTCTCTTAAACCATCTGCTAAAGCATCTACCTGGGAAAGAAAGATTAAAATGTGGCATCTAAAAGGCATTCAAGGAAGGCAATGGCACTGGGATGAGCACAGGAAGATGGCAACAGTGTCCCTCAGAGTCTTTGCAGCTTTCCTCCCACTCTCGCTCAACTGTAACATGGTGGAGGAGATGGGAAGGTCATCTCAAATCTATTTTAGCCTGCTTTTGGGCTTTTGGCATCTAAGCATCTAAGCAAGAGCATCAAAATTTAGAAGCCTAAAGTCCCCACATAGGTGATAAACTGAGCAGAGAAACTTCCAGAGAACAGGTCTGGAGGCCAAAGTCCTATGGCAGGACTCGGAGAGCCCTCAGCATCAGCTTTTTGATGGATACTGGCAATAACCACACTGTCTAAAGATGTATCTACTGGCCCCACTTGACATTTTACAGCAAAAGTTGCACTTTTATTCTTCTTTAATGGGTCAAACCCTCAAAATCTAATCACAAGGTGGGAAAAGATTGTGATGAAAACCCTGTAGTTACCTTGCTGGAAAAATACATATCAGAGTAAAATGCATTGTGTAACACACTTTCAAAAACCACTGTAGAGAAGATTTCTTCTCCACTGACACATCTTCAGTTATTCAAGTCGGTGCGGAGAAATACTTTAAAAACATCAGCTCCGCTGTGCCTAATTACTCAGGACAGGAATTTATGAATCGATGTTAAAATTGTGGCTATTTTCTCTTAAAAATTAGCCTTGACTAAACCATTCATGCACCTTCAATACCATAAACATACATACAAAAGGAAGGCTTTAGCCTAATTCCTGGCTTTCTGTCTTTTTGTTCAGCCTTGTAACACACAGTACGTGATGACACACAATTATAGGAAATTAATTCAAATATCTGCGAAACAAGAAATCACATCTGCAGTTAATCATCTTGTGCTTTTTTCCAAACCATAAATCATTTTTGTAAAGGAAGAGAACAAAGATACAAGAGATATAATTAAATGTGACATTTTCCACAAATCAAATGCTTCCTACAAATGTGCCGATAACATCATAAAACAGCAAAGCTTTCCAAATTGCTCCAGTGTTTATACGATGCTCATCATCTCTCAGAGGCTCATTTGAGGCAGAGTGCGATATCTATTATACACTACTATAATGCAGAATTGTCACTGCAGGTAGGTAAGTAATTTCACTGTACTACTCCAAATCCCATCAATGACAAACACCACCACCGCCTTGGCCAAAATTACTTCCAGGTGAAGTTGTTCCTTTCATATGCTTAACTGCAGTTGACACCTACATTCATAGACAGGTCTATAATTTCAGGTGCGGCCTCAGAGAGAAATTTTGGCCCTTTGGAAGGAAAAAGCAGAACTTAAAGCCCACATATGAGCTGGGTGACAACTGCCAGAGGAGTCCATCCATCAAATATTCCACCATAGAACCAAAACAGGCAGAAGCTGAAGTGATAAAGCATGGACTTTTTCCTTTCTAAATACAACTTGACTTAGCCAAAAGGTTAATACTTAGAAGGTTAGAGAATACCATTCAAAAATTAGACAAACTCTTGTACTCTATGTAAAAATGAAAGGTTTAGTTCAGTTCAAAAACATTTTAAGCTTTTCAATTTAGCAAGAGAAAAAAGGTTTCCATTTTGGGGTCCAACCTAGAGGAATTTTTGTATTCTTTTCATTTTCCCAGTTTCACCATCAAAATGAAACAAACCCAAAACATCCAACTACCCTGTGTTCCTCTACAACTCTAGCTGGAATTTTACCCTGAAGAATCATTTTCTTTAGATTTGACAGGCTTTATCCCTTTGAATCAACTTGCAGCAAGTGGAAAAATCAAGCTTCTGCCTCCATGTCAATGTAATATTATTATTCCCAAAATACATGCAGGTTTGCAGTACAAACAACCAAGACAATTCAGATCAATTCTGCTAAAGAGAGAGGTAGCTTAGGTGCCAAAAGCTAGGTTTGGTTTCAGTTTGGAGGATGTTGATACACACAAAAAAAAATCTAATACTTAAAGAAAACCATTACGATAAGAAAAAGGTCATAAAATGTATGTGCTTGATATTTGTGCTCTAATTTATCAGCTCACAGCATCTGCGGCATAAAATGAAAAGCCAGCTAAAACTAGACTAGATTTGCTTTGCTGCCCAATTTGAGCAGAACTTCAAAAAAAAAAAAAACAAAAAAGAAAAAGAAGGAGGAAGGAAAATTAAGTCAGTTTTCTTGAGCAACTACCGACTTCTGGTTCCCAAACTGAGATTTTCTAAGGGAATTTTCTTTTCGAAGTTGACTCAGTAATTTCTGAAAATTGGGGGTCTCAAACTGGGCAAGCAGTACCTCCAATGACTTTTTAAAGTCATAGTATAATTTTAACAGAAAATGTTCATAATGAAAGAAATTGTTTTATTAAAACAAGATAATATTTTTAACAAAAATATTTTTTTTTTATCTAATAATATTGGGATTTTAAAAGACTACTTGTAAACTTCCCTCAGTTTCAAGCCACTCAAACCAAACCACCATAAAACATTTTAAAAAAAGAAAAAGCAATGGACATTTTAAGGTTTTGGATTCAGCTCTAAATATAAGTACATAATTGTACACTAGGACAGCTACCATTGTGAAAATTTCCAGTTGTAGTTACTTTGCTAACAGTTCATATTATGTTGTTCAATCTACATTTCTTGCAATTTCTGGATTGTGAAGAACAACATTGGTATCTCTCAAACAAGTTAGATTTTATGGTCTTTATTCTTCACAGAAATGTTTGAATACTGGTGTTTTGACCTACAGGGAATGATACTTTCTTTGAACGTTTGTTTTTTTTCCCAGTAATTTATGTAAGGACTATGTTTCCATACATTTCAATTTGTTTCCTTAGTACTAATACTACATTGCTTCCAAAAATAAAACGCTTGGGGGAAAAAAAACATTGAAAAGGTAAGAATACCTATAGACAAATTCACCAGTTCAAATAGGAAGCTATGTTCTACTTCTGGAAAATTCAGAAGAAATCAGTTTACTGATCTTCGTCTTATACGCTGAGCAATCACACGCCATGCCATTATATTATAATCCAATCTTGCAAGCAGACGTGTGCAGTCCTTGAAAAAAAGGACAATAATCCTATCTCATTATGGTAGGAGTATCCCACAACAACTATTCAAAACAGCATGCTCTTCATATATGACCTGTGTAAGTCCCCAGAAACAGGGGATCTAAGTAGGTGTAACACCACCTTAGGAAACCAAGTGGCAAAATTACTGTTGAACAATTGTCACAGTTAATAAGATTAATGATTGAATTGGCCAAACCCCCCTCATCATTAAATCCACTGTTAACTCACAGGGGGAGTTCAGGAGAAAAAAGTCCTACTCTGGTTAACAATTAACGTGTGTGGGCATGCCTGAATGGGATCCCAGCCCATTCAGAGAAAATTCCACAGTTGTGCAAATCATTCTGGAATGTGCTTTAATCACATCACTTTACTACACGATCTGTTGAATCAAGGTCTTCACTAACTATATCCAAACCCAGTGTGTGCCTCATCACAGCAACTCATCAGATGGGGACAGGCATGTGAACATATTCCTGCTGTTCAATGACATCAGAAGATCTCGGCTACAGCTGTCAACCAAATGAAAAATACAGTAATACTTAACATAATAAGTATGGAAATGCTTTGGAGATTTGTTACGATTTATTTTCATTAGAGGCTCTTTGATTATGTTGAACCAAGTCTGCCTTTTATACAGTGCATTAAAATCACCCAGAGAATGCCAGAACACCAGCGCTGTACGTCAGCTCACCTGCTGCCTGTTTCTAGTGTGCACCACAGTGCATGGGCCTTCCTTGGTGGGCTGCTTGGTCCCAAGCCTGCATCCTGCATGCTGCACAGCCCAACAGGCAAACATCATAAAGAAACGTTGTTTGTTATCCTTCATAACATTATGGCTTTTTATCTTTCAAATACCAAAGCACAGGCTCACCCTGCTTGTATGGTATCACTACTGTCTCCTAGGCCATCCTCGACCCAGGAGATATGTAAACCAGGCATTACTTACTAAATGACTAACTAGAGAATTTGCTCACTCCATGCCTTCTCCCAGGCAGAGGTTTTCATCAGCTGCACACCAGTCACCAGAAGAGACAGGGAAAGACAGTCCGATCTCTGTACAAGGTCAAATTCTCACTGGCTTCAGGAGAAACTTAATCCATACAAGAAGCCTGGGTTAAAAACGTGCGCATGAAAGTGCAGAATGCATTAAAATCTCACTCAGAGCCTTAATATCCAAGGCAGAGAGTACAATACAACCCTTCCCCACTTTCAAATGGGTAAAGTGCAAGAGTCTGAACACCACTGAAGTCAGGAGTACCTGTGGTACCCCTCAGCAGTTAAATTCTTTCAGAGTCTGCGTTTTCCCATGCTGGATCTCAGCATTAATATCCCCTCCACAGGAGCTCCAGGACTGTCAATCATCTTCTGCCAGAGGTGCTGCTCTTCCCCTTGAGAGTCCATCCAGTCAACCTCCTTGCCATTACTTACACCTGGTAATTGCAAAAACACGAGGCATTTTGGCATATTAGTAAGCAGTTACTTAATACTTGCTCATTCGCTCCAACAGTCTGTGGAAAGATGACAAGCACTTTACACTACCACACGTACAGGGAGTTAGACTGAAAACAGGTAGCTCCTGGAGCGGACCAGTTTGTTGTTACGCTCCTTTGTGGCACATGGACAGAAGCACAGAAACCTCCCCACTTTGCACCACAAGCAACTGGGAGGAACGGCTTCACACCTCTTCCAGACCACATTATTGTCAGCAGAAAGGCTGGAGAAAAGTAGTCTCCTCCTCCTCACTGGGACACTAAGAAACACTTCCAAGGTATTCCCAGTTCTTCTAGACTTTGCTGAAGCACAACTGGGCACCAAATTTTTGTGTCTCGCTCAATGGAGGAAAGGACTAAACCATCTACATATTGCATGTTGCCTTCTCTCCCTTTTCAGTTTCCCCAGGTTCCCATATACATGAATCACTTGCAGTGAGGAAGAAGGGGATCAGAATAAGAAAAGCAAACACAAGTCAGGTGGGACCTTACCATTTCCAGTGCTCAAACGGACACCTCCCAGAAAAATATTACTGGAGAGTGACTCCTTGTCCCACACAGTCAGTTCTAGACAGACATTACGTATATCCCTTGAATTCAAGCCACTGAAAGCAAAGGTATGATTCCACTGGGGGTTCACACTCTTTTTTATTATGGGAGTTTTGTGTTTTGTAGCTTTGCTGTCATCTGGGAGAAGGTACCTGGGAGATAAAAAAAAGGAAGATTGAATATGTAGATGGGAAGTCACATAATATTCGCAAAGAATAACAATCATGTAGATGCTTAAATAGGATCAGGACCCCATTTCTCCACTGTTATTAAATTAAGCATATACCTGAAGTGCCTATTTTGCATTTGTGCTCCATTTGTTCTTACAGTTACTATGTCAGTTATCACCAGCAGGAACTGAAATTAGATCTCCTTGCCCCATGCCTTGGGTCTTAACCACAAACTTTTTCTGTTAGTGAGGCTAAACACAGACAGGATCATAAAAATGTTGGCTAGAAGGGGCCTCTGGAGTCACCTAGTCCAGTCTTGCTCTCAAAGCAGGACAGCAGAACCTCCAGAAAGCAATGGACATGACTGATAAGGAGGTTAGCATTATTACTGTGCGTTGCCTAACTCCCCTACTGAGTGCAGAAACACTAAAGCTGTAAAGTCTGACAAGCTTTTCACTTTTTACTTTCAGTGGAGAATTCCTTTAGTGAAACTAAGGGAACTTAATACTCTTGTTTCAAAATCAGAGGTCTTTAGAAATTTTCATAGTCTCTACCTTCACCTCCTTCAGCAAAGCTAATGGAATAACTATGTGATTGAACATAAATACTAAAGGGTCAGACATACAAACAAATTATATAACTAGACCTGTGCAGGCTTTTACTTGACAATAAACATGAGCTATTTTACTATGGTGGGCTAACCTGTGTCAAATTATCTCAAGCTAACAGTGCAGATTAGACCACTGCAGCACCTCAACTGGTTCACAGCAACTTGACTATGCATTTAGCCATGACATATGACAGACCAACAGAACGAGGAAAAAAGGCTCCTGTTCCACTGTACTGAATAATCCATGTCAGCAACTGCAGACACCACTAATTAAAGATAGTCTGAAGAATTATTGGCATGCATTGCTACTGCTAACATAAAAAGGCTTTGGCAACATTTTCTCCCTGAAGTCTGTTGTGAGCTCCAGTGTGATCAGACAGTCCATTTTCAGCAAAAGGGAATGACCTCACATACACCAGCAAAAGAGAGATGGCATGGGAGAACAAATACATAGGAAGAATAGCTCAAACTTTTTCTACATGAAATACATAAGCTTAGTGATAGTTTGGAGCACACTACAAGATCAAGTTAAATTCTCAGCTCCACCAAGGAATTAAAGGCACGATGTTTTCTATGGTCACCATTTAGTAACAACAGTCAAACCATTACTAATGAACTAGAGCATATCTAAAAAAACAGCAATTCTTACAGCTAGTATTGAAAGAAAAACTGGCAAAGAAAAATGTTTTAAGCTATCCATTATTTCCTAAATTTAACATTTCAAAAGCATAACTTACATTTATGAAAAATCCAATATAATGAAGCATGCAGGAGTATGTTCATTTTATTCAAACAGAAGTATATCCTAGATGTAGCATTTTCTATATAGTCTGGACTTTGACTGTCCAACACAAGATGTTGCTTATCTAATAAAAACGTGCATATATGTCATACTATATATATTTTTATGTACCCACATATACACAGGCATATAAGTTACACAGACCTTAAATTTTTCAAAATGACGCATCTTTAAAATTAAACCTGAAAGCCATCAGAGCAGAATCTTTAAACATCTTCTGCCAAAGAATATTAAATGCTAACAATGAGACACAGTTAGGGTTATGATACAGTGTTTGAAGTCAGCGATAGACTTCCTGGGAACCCTCAGTATTTAAATGTTCTCCTTGACACTGTACTACATGCCAAAGAGCTTTCCCAATTAAGAACCAGAAAAAAATCCCCCAAAACTATTTACAGTATAACAGAGAAAATTCTTTTCTCATGTTGCATGTTTACTTGAATCAAAACAGAATTTCCTCTCCACACATAATGAATTTTCTCTTTCTGCATGTTTCAGATGACATCCATTAGAAAGAACCTCAGCTTGATGGAGCATGCCAGCTTTTGTAGGTGCTATTTGCAGTTTTACAAGGAATCCAAACACACTTATATCTTCCTGAAAACAAGTTTCTTATTCAGGATGTAGTGTGGGTATTTCTCTTCGTAAAACGTACTGTTTCAATTCCCTTAAAATCTAAATGTCACGGTCAGATCAGTTATCCTCTCCAGCGTGAGAGCCTTGATTTACAACTTCTTGCCTCCAGAAGAGATGAATAATCACATACTTCTCTCTGCTGACTCAGTGGAAGTGTTTTATTTTACCAAACATTATATTCTATAGCAGCGTGCACATTAGCACACTTGATACTTACGTATGAATGGTTCTGGTTCTTTACTGAGTAGTATTTAAATATGGTTGTATTTAACCACCAGAACAATTCATACCTCTCTGACCTTATCCCACAGCATTTTTCTCTTCACCATACCATTTTGAAGTGCCAGTTGCTTTTCAGGACTGACACTCCATGCACATATATACAGATATATTTAAAAAAATTGGGTCAGCCAAATTATGATGCAGTGCAGCCATTAAAAAAATGGGGAGACAAAAACCACAGACCCTTTCACGAAAGTGTCAGATGTGCCTCCTGATTTCACCGCTGTTAAATTCTTTGCTTCTTTGATGAGGACTTCTAATATACCTCCAGATGGCATGTGAGAGTCTCCCTTTTTTCCTTTTTTAAAGCTCTTCTTTCCTATACATAGAACAGAGTTGTAATGTCATCATCAGGAATTATATATGCACTGCGAGACTGATTTGGAAATGTAAGTCATCTTGGCTAGATTCTTTCACTCATTTCCTGCAATGCGATTAAAATACTTCTTATAAGGAGATTCTGATTCTCCATGGGTAGAGAAACTAATAAGGCAGGGGCAGAAAAATCACTCCATATTTGACAGAGAATTTGACCGTGTAGTCCTTCCTGGACACAACCGGGTGCCCTATCCGAAGTTGTTTCTGAATACAAGTATTAGTGGATTACTGTGCGGAACACAAAGAACGGCCTGTCCTGTAAGTCCTACCTTCTTGTCAGAATCCACTGCCACCGCTGATGCTAAGGCAGCCCTACACCACAAGCAAGGCATAAAACCTCTGTCCCAAAGTTTAAAATGCAGAAATACACCACATGTATTCCATGTGTAAGGATGCAGTGCTCCTCAGAGACTCTGACAAGGGACATGGTGCGCGTTGACACACTACTGCTTTTGAACAGCAACGTGAGGACACATGTACTTGCTACTGCTGCAGATTCTAAGGGGCTTATCAGCAGGGATCATACACACTGACTCAGGCTGAAACCATCAGAAAAAAAGATTGGGAGCGATGTTAAAATGCACTAATTTAAAAAAAAAAGCAGATAGCTTGTATCTGGGCTTTTCAGACAACAATTAGCTTTTAGGAGAGAAAAACCTTGGAATTACTGCTAGCAGAGGCAATATCATCTGCCAAAAAAAGAAAGAAAAAGAAAAAAATACATCTATCAAATTCTAATGCTAACAAGCAATTCTGTCACTAAGACAGTGATATACCTGTGTCTGGTATGTCCATGTACACTCAGGTGCTACCCAGCGATTGCTTTCATAGAATCGTAGAATCATCAAGGTTGGATTGAGTCCAACCATCAACCTAAGACTGCTTAAGGACAATTAAGCAAGTCTATTACTTCGATCAGCTATACACTGCGTGTAACTAGCTGAAGAAAGAACGCAGAGTAGGATGTAGACAATTTATTTCTACGTGGTTGTCCTCAATCATGTTATCTAATGTCTGAGTTTTTTTTAATTACGTCACAGCCATGCATCAACACTTGACCGCACACTCCTCTTCCCTTCTCTCTCATTAAGTTCAATGTAAGAAAAGAGGACGGAGCAGGAGAAACACACTCACAGTTCAGAATTTCCACAGATAAAGACAACCAGTATATTTAAGTATGATTTTAGTCTTCACTAATACCACCCCAGGTAAGCATTTTTAATACTCAGAGGGATGTTATCATACGGTGCCATTAATGTTTGTTTTACCTTGAAACTGCCCTAGAGGAAGCATTAAGTTTCTGTCTGGGGGGATGTAACGTAAAACAACTGTCAGTTCTCCTTTATATTGAAGCCCAACATCTGTGGCAACCTCCACCTGAAAAATAAAAAACAAACAGACAGACATTCACCTTCTCCTTTTGATTTTAATTTTGTTGTACCCATATAGTGTTTGAAACACTTCTTAAGCCTACCAAGACATACCAGCCCGCTTTCAGATAATTAGACATTGCAGATTGAATGCAGTCACATTTTAGAAAACTTTATGAGCCAAGGAATGCAAGTGCTCAGGAGAATAAAACCGCTCGGCATTAGACACTTGAGTGAACATACGCAGGAGAGATATCTAGCATGAATAAGTGAAGCACACAAACAGAAAAAAACCTTGAACTTATTTCTTGACATATAAACAGTATCTAATTTAAGGTGACATGAAGCCCTTATTTCCCCCAGTCAGGATTTTAAACCATAATTGGTTTCATATATTTTAGAAGAGTCACTCCTGAATCACTCATGGAATGGAGATGTGGGGAACCAGGGTGAGGGAAGAGGGCTGAGTCCAGCTCTGAAGTAGAAAATCTTGAAAACTGTTATTGCCAGTATCCTTATCCTTTTCTACACAGCTACTATTCCTGCATCTTTTTGTTCTATAAATGTTTGAATCTTGCCCAGAAATAATGCATTCAGTACTCTTCAGAGCATCCCTGTTAAAAGGACATTAGGCCTTCCCTGACATGTGCTGAACTTCCATTTACACTGTAAGTTGGAAACTAAATTTTAAAAACAATAGATGCAACACAAAGAAAACACGGTGTGTCAGTTCAAACCGACTTCTCTGAGAAAAATAAAGGGTAGTGCAAAAGAAGTCTTGTACATTTACATTAGAGATCAGGTCTATGAAAAACTCAGGCATATGCTAACCTTGCTCAGTGATGTCCACTAATGGAGGTGGGACTACTCAGATGCTTGCACTGCTGTACATGCTTCAGTGCTTAGGTTTGGGTGCAAATAAACAAATCTTCCTGTGATCCACCACAGTGACAAAGCACATGTATAAAGAGAGAGTGCCCTGGAGTGCTAAGACACCCTCCCTGCCAAGGTACCACACAAGCTTTTAGATAATTGCTTATAAACGAATGCCTGTCTGATCTGTGACAGTATTTCTCTGAGGTGCTTGTTTCCTGACTCCCCAGGAAGGTCCAATTTCTATCATCAAGAGAAAACAAAATCAAAAACCCCACCAGAAATACATTTGGTGATATGCACAGAGTCCACACTGCCTTTATATCACAGGCTGCAGGCTAAGGCACTAACCATGTTTAGTGGCGCTAAAGCTGTTTGTACACAAGAATAGGACAAGGAACAAAGCAATTTTAGTGATAACAACACGGCCCTTTTGTGACTTTGAAGCACTTTTACAGCAACACAGACATTCCTGCACTGAATCTGAGAAATACAGTCCTGCTTCCGCCACTGTCTGATGCCAGCTGCTACAACAGATAACAAATGAAAAACTGTAGTAAAATGCTATGGAATAATTTGCACAACATCTAAATCTTGCCAGTCAGGCATCTCACTTATAGTCTAAACTCTGTAAGCTTAGGATCAAGTTTCCCATAAAGGCAACAAGGATATTTTCCCTGTTCTACTAGTGGACAAGCGATGGTATAACTTCTTACGTCAGGAAGAATTTGTCAGCCTCCTCCCCAAAGCCACACATAACATGGCTCTAGACTCTGCCCCCTCTTTAACCACAGAATGATTTTCTCTTCTTTTTCTGATTTAACCACACTCCTCTTGAAAACAGACATTCGATGCTCACAGAAGAAACAGGTCTTAAAGTCTCCAACCTTTTCACTAAAGCAGATAAATGATTCATGACAAAATAAATAAAGTGCTGTAAAGAAACCCAGGAAATGTTTCACTGCCATTCCTGTCTCTATCAGGCAGCTCGTATGGGAGGACATAATGTAATTTGCATGTGTATTAACCTGTGTATTAGCTTTCTTTTTTAATTTCAAAATGCAATAATTGATTTTTCAAATATATTTTCCACTTTGCTGATCAACAATGTGAGCAATACTTTAAGTTTAGAAACATTACTTGTAACAAGTTAGGAGACAGACAAGACCAATTCTGTGTTTGCTTTCTTTGGTAAAAAAAGCACTCATTTAAAAATCCTTTTAATAGTTTTGGAAATAATCAGACAACTCCTTCCAGCTGGAACGGCTGCTATGCTTAGCGCCTCATTACTTTTTGCCTGAGCAGGACAGCTTCAGGACTGTCTCTGCTCCCCCTCATTAGGATTAAATGAAACCACCCATACACACATAAATCCCCAAAGACTGAAATGAGATGCCAAAGAGACTACTGCATGATAAGAAGCTCAATTTCAGGCCAACACTGCATACAAACTGTGAGCAAAACAAATACTGGATGTGTATCTTATTGTTGTAGACCGGTGGGTACTAAATAAGAGCAACATCTGACACCAGCCATAGCTATGACACAGATGTAGCAGATCTTTCTTCTGCTTCAAGAGCAGACCCAACAAAAGTAACTTACATGAAGCAAGCTTGTAAGGAGGATGGTATAATCCTGGGCTAAAACACAGCGCTGACCAAAACATGTTTGTCATCATCAGCCACTTTCTCTTCCTGGTCTCACCTTGTCTGGACCACGAAGGAAGGGCTGGTTGTCACCCTGATCAAAAAAGCTGAACTAGGAAACCGGGAATGATCTTCATTGCCACTTATAAAGTGTGAGGTGTGTAAGTGTTCAAAGAAGAGGCCAATTTCCTTATGTATCTTTTGACAAATTATTTACTAAATATAAATTTGTGACAGTTTAGATGCAAGCCTCACAAAGGGCTATACCTAGAAATTAATTATACAGCAGTCAGATCCATCTCCCACCTGAGAGAAAGGCACTAATCAAACATTCCCTCCTAAAACCCCGAATATAACACTGTTTCCTTAAAACTAGTGAGCATGGAGCAAACAAGTCATCTGGGTCTATCGCCACATCACTTGCAGTAAAACCCTGGATTTTTCTGCAGCAAGAAAAATACACTTTGTGAAATGGCGAGCTAAACCACTGGAATTTCTGGGGATTCTGGCTGCTGCAGGAGCAAGCAAGACAGAAGCCTTTAATCTTCTAGCTTACAATAGCTCTTTGAATCTCTTCCAAAAATAAACACCTTTGCCAAAGCAGGAGGTGCCTTAGAGAGAGAAGTCATCCTATCATTAGCTAAGTACAATGCAAGTCCTGTTTCACAGACCAATTGATTTGCCTGCTGAGAAACCTTATCTTGTACCTGACTAGTTAAGGTCAATAAGAGATTAATAAGTCATTTTGTCACAGCTGAAAAGTGTGAAGCACTTTGAATTGAAACAAAAAAGATCTATTTCTTTAATAAATCGTTAAGGGTTGGGAAGGGGGAGTGGTAGAAAAATCCTTTGGTTTACGTGCTAGTTCTAAAAAATAATCAATTTCTTTACCAGGTCATTTCTCCACTACAGCTTATTACAAGATGAACATATATTTTATTTAAAAGGTGGTGGTGGTGGGCGTTTGGTTTTTTTTCAGTTTATTACAAGATGAACTTACATTTTATTTAAAAGATGGGGTTTTTTTTTGTTTAAGTAGCTAATCACACGTAAAGTTTTCACAAAGACTTTAAACCAGTATGTTTTGATTGACTAAAGAACAAAGATATTATTTTTATTACCATATTAGACACTCAAAGTCACCATTTTATAAACACGTTCCAAAGGAAAAATAACTAAGCCTTGCTAAATTTGCTTCACAACACTTTCACTGGTCTCTGGAAACCCTTACCTTAGGCTGGAGAACAAACCACTCATCACCCTGATTTTCAAAGTTCCAGGAATCGAATGGAATTTCCACCTCCCCAAGGAAGCTGTTGCGTCCAAATCTGTCATAGTGCCAGACAGAAATCTGCAGGGTCCTGGTTTCTAGCTGTGTGTGACTGATGACATACTACCAACAGAAAAAGAGAAAAAGAAACTCTCAGAATAAGCATAAATAATAGTTTCCATGGAGCCTTTTAGAGCTCTAGCTCAGTTTCACTAAGCTCACAGCAGCTAACGAATGAAGCATGAAAGAGAGATTTGTTTTCTTTGCAAACAAGATTGATCTAGCTAGAAAGCTCATAACGTTAATGTTAAAGCTAACTCTTTACTTTGCAGTATGCATCCAATTGTAATCAATGTTACTATTGTGATTGTGCTTTTTCTGTATTATTTACTGGGTATTTATGACTATAAAGTAAATTATGATGCTTAAAACTATGATCCCTGTTAATTCCTTATACGTTTATGTAAAAGAAGCAGATCAACATCTAAGTTTAGTTCATAAGAAGAAACCCCACTGGTTCTTTCATGCCCAAAGAGAGTCTGATGTGCACCGCTTTCTAGAAATAATGTCCTCTCCTTTTCAATTGTATCTTTGTAACTTATGAAAAATTATTCTGAAAATAAGCAAAACTGCATCTGCAAAGCATGCACCAAGCATATCAGTCTTAGTAACCATTGTTGATTATGAAAGCTATTAAAAAAACTCCTCTGAAGAAACATCATATTCTAGCAAACACACAGAAAATTATAAGCATCTGGAATTCTAGGTCTGCAGGCTCTGTTTTTAGCAAAAGGCCCATTAATTCCCTGAAATTCACCCTTCTCCTAGTGTTAGCTGAAGAGACCCAGATGTCGTCTTTTTTTTTTTTTTTTTTTTTTGCATCAGGAACAACGTCTGGACACAGACACGTATTCTCCAAAAGCTGAGACAGTCAAGTCAGTTGGCGAGCCACACGAGTAGGCTATTCACGTATAGATACGTCTACAGTGCTTAATCCTAGATGCTAACGGTTCCACTATGAAAGATGTCATATTTAGCAACAATGGAATAAAAGTCAAAGAAGTAAGATACTGACAAATTTAATTATTTTTCTTCTCTTTTTGGGGATGAACAGATATAGCTCTTGCTTACTTACCTGCAATTCAAGTAAGATCTCTTTGTTAGAACTCGCACTTTTAGCAAGCTAAAGGTCCTATTCTCACCGAGTTCCCTACCAGCAAACATGTTGA
The DNA here is from genome assembly GCA_013398815.1 of Ibidorhyncha struthersii. NCBI lineage: Eukaryota > Metazoa > Chordata > Aves > Charadriiformes > Charadriidae > Ibidorhyncha > Ibidorhyncha struthersii. The sequence goes on from VZSZ01004221.1 coordinate 364,558, forward strand.
GTGCTATGTTCCTTGCTAAATAGAGTCTAACACATTATTTTTTTTCCAATTCAGTCAAGTCTTAACTTTACTATAAACCATTTAAAAATGAGGCTATACAAGAGGCTCTCCCTTGGCAAGCTATCTGGCCAGACCAAGTGTGTGTAAGTCTGCAAAATGGTTTTGTAGCCAGGTTAAGCCAAGTATACTGGCCAGGGAACATCTATTAACCTCTATTATAAGAAACCCAAATTACAAAAAAAAAAAAAAATATATTTCAGGAGAAACTAAAAAGAGTTTCTGGCCTCATGACGGACAGCTGGGATAATTCTTGTCAACTGACAGGAAGGGGAATCACCAGGAGCCTTGCGGTCCGGGTACCAGACAGGCAGTGAACTGGGCAGAAACTCTGCCATCCCCTCCTCCACCGCAGAACCAAGGAGGTGAATAAGCAGCTCATGAGGAGGTCAAAATAGTTCAGCCTCTGTAGTGGACATGGATAAAAGGCAAGGAAGGAAAGAACCCGGGTGCTGTGCTCAAGGAAGTAATCTGTTGTTTTATTTTGCAACAGAAAACGAACTTCACCACAGCTTTTTATGACGGCAGGTAGTGAAGCTGTTGTTTGCATTTTCTTATCAAAGTCAGTTCTGCTCTAAAAATAAATTAAAGCTTCCAGAGAAACTCAGGTCTCACTGCAAAATGTTATTTTCTCTTCGAAATCAGTTAGAAGGGAAGTTTTAACTAGCTCTACTTCAGCATCAGTTGCTAACTTAGGGCATACGAAATATTCGAGATGCTTTTAACAATTTTGAGCTCAGGTTAGTTGGGAACATGAACAGTTTTGAAAGAGACCTGTGGAAACTAGGTAAAACTAACTAAGTTTCACCTGTAAAGGGGACAACCAAAAAACCCCACTGAAATTTTTGCTGAAAGCCAGAAATTACAACTCATAGGATTACTTGATGTTTTTGCTTAAATACCTTCCCTTTTGAGGCATCTCTTCCAAATTCTAATCCTCATACTGGAACACATATAGAAAATGCCTGTGAGCACAAGCGGAACATTCATCACAGCCTGCGAGAGAGACAGCGTTCTCACCTTCAGCGTTTCATTAAATTCTGGATTGGTGCTGTTACTTTTAATCTTGGTCTTGCGTTTACTTTGGCGGGACTTATCAGGCAGAAGGTATGCTTTGACATATCTGCAAATCAAGTAGGAAGTTATTAGCAAGGAATAAAAATGACAATTTTGAGCAAGGACCTGACACTGCTGCATCAGCAACACATACGAGGAAATTAATTTTTGCAGTCTAAACAATGTACACATGTAACAAAGAATATGTGAAACATGGAAAAGTCTGGTCTTTATCTACAAACATACCAATGTTAGTCTGATAGGGTCAGAATAATAAGAGGCAGAGCTAAATTAATTTACTCATTGTTAGGAACGCAGAAAGCTTTCCCTTTTGTAGTATATGAATATTGACTGGTTACATACACCACCACATACACTGAAAATTACAAGAGAATGAAAAACTTAATACCTTGCATACAACAGAATTACATGTGATTAGAGACACTAATTACTACTTCTTGATGAGAGAATTTACATATTATACTGAAATATAATGAGAAGCTCAGCAAACATGGTCCTTACAAAGTGAATCTATGGATGCGTGAAACCAAAGTTATCTCTATCCCTCCCTCCAAAACATCACTCCTCTCATATACTTTAGTTGTGACCCTAAAAGTAAGAAATCAGCGCAGCCTGCCTTTTGCCCTTTTACTATCAATCAGGTTGATAATTTAAGTAATCTTATTGTTTCCCCAGAACAGGCACATGTTGCCCTACTAAACATATTGAAAATGCATTTCCCACAGGGAATCCAAAATCCACTATCATCGAAATGCCGGCTTGTAGCAACTGGATGCTATGAGTTCTCAGGCTCATATCACAACCCCAGTCTACGTCACTGACTACAGCGCGTGACATGGTGGAGGACACCCCTAGCAGAGCCTGAAAGGAAACTCTTCTCTGTGCTTACGGATCGGTCCTTTGCTTCTTCTCATCTGCAACGGCCAGGTTTCTGCAACTTTTCACCAGGATGTTGAGGGCACCTGTTTTGTAGCTGTAGTTGATGTTGAGAAGGATTTCACCACTGACCTTCACGTTGCCATAGTCACCAGTTTCACTATATACACTCATCATGCTGTTAATGCTAGTCTGGAGGGGGAGAAAAAAAGGACTTAGAGTTTTAAACAAATTACTCTTTTCCAGAATCTGCTTTTTTCATACAGCTACAGCCTTGCAATATTGTCACACTTGTTAGGACTTGCTATGAAAACTGATATATCATAGAACAGAAATACCACTATTTGATGTAAAAGAGAATAAGAACTATAATTAATAAAAGCTGAAATGTCTAGACAGTTGATGTTTTTCCATGCAGAACTCAAACCTATTTATAAACATGACTAAATCTAAATTACCACCATTTAATTCATGCATGAACTGAAAAGCGACTGGCTACATAAACTGTAAGCTCATGTAAGTTCCAAGCAGAAAAATATCACCTCTCCGGCTCAGCTGTCCACCTAATTTTTACTGAGTCTCATAAGACAACTGTTGACAGAACCATTAGAAAAAGTTATAAGCACGTTTCCCGTCATGGAGATAGTATAAATCCCTGTTTGTTTGAAGTGAAACTCACATCTCATGAGCAATTCTAAAAGAATGAGCAAAATTCACTACCCAACATTTCTGCAATTTTCCTAAATCCAAAAAATTTAGCAGTAATCCCACAAAAATTTCTGCTGCAATGTAATATATCACCCCTCGATCTCTTTTTTTTTTTTTTTTTTTACTCATACCATGCAGAGTATTGCTATGAGGATTTCTTCTTCCAAAAGCTTACAATGAGGAAAGAACTAAATATTTTTAAAGAAAACCAGAGCAATTTGCACACTGCCAGAACCAGAGGCATTTGAGAAATTTGGTGCACGGGTTTTTCTGAGTCACTGAGAAAGACTGCTCAAAACCATATATAACCATCTAAATCCTAATACATAGAAACCTTGCAAGACACAAAGGTACAGTCTTCAACAAAAAGGGAGAAAGGAGGGAGAAACCTTAAAAGTAAACTAAGCAGAGGATTCAGGAGAACTCACAGTATCACCGTCTGTTTCAGGCACATTTAAATATGTCCATTTTCTGTCAGAGCCTTCTGGGGAGTTCTTTAAAGAAGGCAGTGCAAAAGGTCAAGAGAAAAGAGCATTAGATAGCTGCAATAAGAAAGAATAAGTGCAGTGCTAAATCTATACCTATATAGACAGGTAAAGGAAGTTTATATTGCAAAGCCATAGCAATAAAGAAAGAAAAAAGGTATCACCAAATCAGATAAATGCTCAGTGTTTTCCATATGCTTTGAGTATTGAAGGACACGTAGCTCAAGTTAATTAAATAGAAACGAAGCATCTGCTGTGTCAAAATAAACAAACTACATGTTAGAACACCAGCTCGGGGTTAGAACACCAACTTGGGTTTGCATTGGACTGTATTTGGATTTGTCCTCATTTATGTTTGCATGAAGTCAGTCCTCACTTAAGCTAGTCAAAAGCTAAGCAGTCATATATGTGCAGGATTTGCGCCTCTGTAAGAAACTGAAGTTTCTCTGTGGGGTTTGTAAGAGCAGATAAAACCACACACAAATGTTTAAACATGTAACTCTTTGGGAAAAAAATACAGTAATGGAATATTCTAGGAAACACTTTCCCCCTTCTGCTTGCTAGAGCAGTATCTGAAAATCTCACCAATGACCTCAGGGGAAACTACATCTTGATCTACCTCCTTCCTTATCAGCTGCAGGGAGGAAGGAAGAGCACAGTCAAGGGGAAGAGCCACACAAAAAGATTAGGTCTGTGGCAAAACTCAACTCTCAGAGCACCTTGCCTAAGGGCCCTGCAGCAAAGAAAGCTGGAAGGATAAGCAGGCCTACGTCAATAACGTAAAAAAGAACAGACATGAAAAACTAGAACAAGCAGTCATTATCCATGATCTTAATTTTTTACATGATATAGGAATAATAAACAGCAAAATACAGGGGGTTATTGTATTCCTGCTGGCCATTTTTATCCTTCATTTAAAAAAAAAAAAAAAGAAAAATGCTTGTCTTTTCATTCCTTTGTACAATCAGCTGAAATTCCATGAACTGGACTGGTTAAAATTACTGGAGAATTAGCAACATGCACCGACAAATGTGTCATATTTCTTCCTATTCCTAACATGCCTCAAGCTAAATTCCAGCCTTTACCATTTATGCATTTCCACCTCTAGCGTACATGAAAATGGGTATCCTTGGACACTGTTACTGAACTTAACGGTCCCAGTACGTGCTACAAAATGCCTAAACTATCCCTGTAACAGGAGAGTAACAATTTGTGTGCCCACTTCAGAAAACAAACAAGGCTATACCAACATGAGGAGATGGACGAGTTTTTCTCTACTGAATCCAAATATTCTTTTTCTTGATCTTTAGGTCAGTGGGCAGCAAGGGATAAATGATTGGGAAAAAAACCCAACAGAAAGTCCTAACAGATAACCTCTAATATAACCCTAAATAGCTGACCTCTGACCCTAGAATTTATGCAAACACAATTTGTAAATTGCTTACAAACAACAAAGATAACACAAATTTAGTAAAAGTATTTGTTATACTTTTTTCCCCACAGACACTGTTCTGTGGCATTTACACTGGATATCACATATGCTAAATATAATGTCCTTAAGAAATCTACTAATTTTCCAGTTTCATAAGCAGTAAACAACCACCATATATGGAGGATGCAGAGCCTCATTTTAGTACCTCACTAAGAATTATGTTTATTTTGCATCATATCTTATGGCTGCAGTAAGGCACTGGAACAATTCAGTCTTACTGATGTGATGTGTCTTGACACCACCACATTAATGTGTTCAGAAGAGGAATCAGTGGAGGATGCAGGGAAAGCTAAATACACAGTTCAAATATTAGCTTTGTGAAAACACAAAGAAAAATACCCTGATGCTGAGCTACAGTTCCTTTTCAATGTCACTTTCCATTTCCATTTTTGCTCACTCATGTTACAGGTAGATTTCAAGGATCTTTACCCTTTGAGATATTTCTTCCTTTACCTCAAATGCTCATTGTCAGAGTACCCATACTGTACTTTAAATTCTCATATTTGAAAAAAGAAAGAAAAAAAAAGAGGGAAAAAGCATGTAGTTAGAGCCTACTGTTCATTAATAACATTACCTCAATGTGACTTAATAGTACACAGTGATTTGACAGATAAGTAGATGAAAAAAATCTGTACAGCACAGAAGGCTCAAAGGCTTACAACAAGCAGAGCAAAGGCAAAAATAAGAGAGAGCAGGATCGTTCGTAAGTAGTAACACACAGTTAAGGGGAATAAAAAGGGAACCTGTAAAACTGACCTGGTTCTTGCAGGGAGCAGCAGTTTGACATTTGCAACTTTGCCATTAACATAGCATTGCAGTGACATTAAAAATCATGTCATGATGAATACAGAGAAACGAGAGCATTGAGATGTGAGATTATCTCAAACCTACAGCAGTGGAAAAGCTGTGGTCTGCTTAAGAAAAAGGTCAAAGGGAAATCTACAGCAAAGGACAAAACCCAATGCGCAGTCAGAATGCTGCCTACAGTACACTACTAAATGCAGTTCCTCAATTAGCAGCCTAAACAGAGAAAGCACTTAAGCATCTGCAACACTCATATCAATAATCAGAGGAAATAAAAGTAATTCTGTCTATAAAATCCATGGAACCAGCAAGCACTGGAGACAATGAGTCATAGTCAGCCTTGGGTAAGTGGGTCTAATTACACCAATGTCAACAGGCTACATTTGCTCAAGTCTGATTTGGTGCGAAGTGCCACAGGTCTCTGTTGTGTCTGTTTCTGTGAACTACACAAATTAGAAAGGAAAAGGCTCTGGACACGGCCAGATCTAAGATACCAAAATTCTCTGATGGCAATTTTCTCAGCCCTTCCTCCTCCCCAGGTAAGCCAAGCTGGGATTCAGCCAACTCCATCTCCTTGGGATCAAGAGCATAAGTGGGCATTCCCTGGGCCCTCCTTGCATGGGGACTAATGGGGATGCAGTCTAGAAAGAATAGTTCATAGGTTACTGTCATGGACCAAGTTTTCTCTTCCCTTTTAGCACTTTTCAGATGTGGGTGGCATAGCAATCATGTCATGAAGTAGGGGAGAAGCTGGGTTGGGGGATGGACAATGACGCCACGGAAGTGGCATACGCATGCAAGCTCACAGATGAGTATTTGTGTCCCAAGAACCTGAACAATCAGAAAGTTGTTTGAGACAGAAGATCCCACCACAGCCTGGTTCTCTTCATTTCAAGTAAATTAAGATTAACTGCTCCTCTGCAAAGCTGAGCAGTCATGTACTGCAAACACCTGTGGTTTCCCTTCTTCACATGTCAGCTTGGTGGTAACCTGTGCATGTAAGGAGATCTGCTGATGAGTATGCAAAATGGTTTTCTCTTCCCATGCACTGCAGAGAACAGCATTTCAGCTTTAAACAGTATCAAAAACATACTACAAAAACTATCTAAATCTATCTAAATGTTAAAGGATGTTTCTCAAGTGCAGGATGAAAGATGTTATGCTGCTGAGTGGTATGAAGTTAAACTTCTTTTTGGAGGAACGATGGTCTTTTGTGGAAGAAAAAAGCATATATTTTCTACTCAAAATCTTACTGTTGACAATCCACTTGTCAAATGTCCATGTTTCCTTGAATAACGAGAGGCCACTATGTCATCAATATCTTCTTCTGTTTCATCCAGATAATCCTAAATGACAAACAGGCATTTTAGTCATAGTGTTCTGCTCTGTATTTAGTCAGCCTCTGTCGCTTAGTTTTGTTCCATATATTTTCCACTTTAGGAAGACGATGCAGGATGCATTCAAAATTCTAATCTCTAGAGGGTTTTTGATTTACATTTTCCACATCTTTGCACAGGCACACAGCATAAGGGGAAAAGACACCGTTAGGGTTTCAGGGTTCAGTTGCTTAAGAAAAACTTGACACAAATACTTCATATCTTATTCTGGAGGCGCATACCTTTGCACGACCAACAACTGTGCACATAAGCAAACCCCACTTCCATGCCTACTAACAATGCCATGTGAATTACCTTATTCTACTTCCATTTGCATTCAGGAATTCAAGTTTGGAAATCTTAGAGGGACATGGTAATAATTTTTCAAATCTTAACAAAACAAATGAGTGAATTAAGGTCCAATACCAGGGGCCAGGGGATCACTGACACTGGTTTACCTGAAGACATTTGTAGCCAGAAGCCATGAGATGACTGATTTCCTGGTTACAGTCCAGGTTCCATGTTTTTATGGGACATATTTTTTACGAGCCAGCAGTCCAGTCTTCCAATTATTATTCACATTCATATCAGTCACACTCACACAAATGGACAAACAGACAATTTGCGTTACACTTGCACCCTTTCACACTTTCTTTGGTGACAGGCGATGATTTCGTGAACACGATCATTAACACAGACCCATTTTCTAACAAGCAGTGCTGAAAGCCCCAGGTTATTGTCAAAACACATGTGCAGAAACTTGTCCTGCCATCATACACACTGAATATATTTGAAAGTAAACAAAAAAACAGCTGATGTGCATGTTTTAAAACTAATTAAATTCCTGTATTATTTTAATATTTTTTTTTTAAATGGAGGAAAAATCAGTACTTGCACAGCTTCATATATGTGCTCAAGTTTTAATAAGCAAGACTGAACTGTAACATCTTTAGTTCATATACAGAAAAAAAATCATTTTTTAAGCACAGCATCAAAGTAAAATCTAAAAAGAAACTTAAAAAACGATTGATAGTCTTAATAGGACTGTTAACTTTAAGTAAAAGTTACAGGAAAAATACACAAGAGAGCTATCATCTCATTAAGCGTAGCTTGGAAATTTCAAGCGTTTCCTTAAACCTTATGGGAGGTATTTTGAAAGACTTTGCTTTTAGTTTTAATGGAAGTCAAATGTTCAACTGCCTTATATCTGCTTTGCAGCTGTAAAAATCTCATGCGGTGACCTACCTCACTCTCTATTGCTTAGTTGCTCTCACCCTCTTAAACTAAACAGAGAAGTACTATATTCAAACTCAGAAGTCTCAAAGACTTCTGTGCTAATCAGGAAAAACAGAGCAGAGAAGAAATGCTGCTGGAGACTTCAACTGTCACAATTTACGTAAAGATCTCCAGAGCAATTGTCATTAGCATGCATAAAACTAGCTGGTACCTCTCTTCTTTGCTCCAGTGACTGAATTGAAATAAAATCAGCTGAAAGTGATGCAAAATTTTCTATTACTACTTTCCAGTTGTAACTGCATATTTAATATTGAGCAAGGGGAAGTCAGGACAAGCCATCACTTTATTTGGGACCAAAATTTACATACTGAAGCAAAAATTCCTCTTAGCTTCGTGTTCTTACAATGAGCCTCCTCTGCTGGTCTCTTCTCTTTCTAATCTATTCAGGGCACTGCTAACAGTCCACAGAAAAAAGAAGTCACAGATATTTTATACTCTAAGCAGAAACTCAGTGGAGACCCAGGCACAACAGACCTCACTATTTCAGGGAGACAGAGAGCTGAATCCTTCAAAAGTAAAAACCCCCAAACCCTAAAATAAAAACAAAAAATACCCCAACCTACTCCATCCTTCACTTCTACTCTCCTCACTGACTTCAGAATTCAGATGATGTACCCAAGTTAAAAACTTGGCACAAGAATACACAACTTACTTTCTTGCCCATAGAACAGGAAGAAGCAATTCTGGTAACACATGCAAAACTCTTTCCTTTACACTGTTCTATACATACCTGTGGACTTTAAATAAACAATGTTCTATTTATTGCTGAATAATTACATATAGGACAAAAAAAAAAACGATAAGACAACACCTTCAGACTGGGTATTTCAAGTTTAGACACTCAAATATTAACAGTGCTTCACAAAAAGTCCTAATGACAGCTAGCTGACTACCAAATCTAAAACTAANCAGTTAACCTATGGTCTTAAGTCATTTTGCACCACAATGCTTATGTTTCGCAGGAGGTGTTACAGAACTACAACTACATAATTGGTTAGTGTTATTAGCTTATTACAGTTAGAGCTAGTAGGACATTAATCTTATGGTCTCTGGTGGGGGTTATAAAAGGCACATCATCTTATTACTTCTAATAAAGCAGCTGAGCATGTAATGACCACTACTTGGTCACGAATTCAACACACACCTCCCTAGATACAGTGCTCACACATGAACACAACACTAGATTTAACTGGTTCCTCACGCTCCTTGATAAATATATACTACAGTATGCAGGTTTCTGGGGGTTGTCCCTTTTCACTGTCAAGAGCAAGGCAAGTTAGAGAAGCAAAATACCCATTCAATTTTCCAGCTTATTTCTCTGTATGCATAATGAGTTTTCCTGGATAAAGCTGAGAGCAAAGCAGCTAAAGCCTTTTCCCACACTTTCAGCTGGTAAATTACAGCAATTTGCTTTTCCTGTTAACGTATGGCATCTCCCACACCACTGTCCACTCCCATCACCCAGAAATAAGAGAGTGAAAGATCTCAGCTAGCTCCACCAGCTGGCCAGGAGAAAAGAAGGTATAACTTTTCTCAGGCTGCAGAAGGTGTTGTTATTTTCATCACATACCTTTCTTTTTGCCTCTTACATTGAGCACCAAAGAAGCTAAACTCCAGCAGGAATACAACCTTTATCTCAAAAGACTGCATACGTAATGAATACAGGGCAAGACTCTCAAGGACTCCTGTGAGTCAAACTATCCTAAAAAACACAGTAACACTAAAGCTGATGAATGCAGTCAATTGATTTCATAAGACATATCAAGCAAGGACATGGGTAGAATTAGAGATCTATGAATGCCATTATGAATGAAGTTTAAAGGGGAATTAGCACTCACACAGACCGCAGAGCAACTAAATCAAGGTTATGTCACAAGAGAGGTCTCCTATGTTAGCAAAGAAGCTAGACAGCTGCTGAGATGCAATATGAAGTTTCATTCAGAGTCAGCAAGAGAAGGAGGAAAATAGAAAAGAAAAAAGCTCTGAAAATGAGGAAAAAAAAGTTAAAAAAAAATAATAATCAAAGAACAGAAAACCACTCCGAACTTGGCATCTCTGGCACCTGCCTCAGAGAAATTACTAGGTGATAACTACCACACCACGTACAATTAGAGCAGGAAACCAATATAAAAATATTTAAAGCCTGTATTTTCTTATTTTACGCTTTTCTTCTGCAATCTTTTCCAACTTTTCAATCAATAACCATCCTTTTTCTTTACTACAATTAAAAAAGAAACCATTTATTTTCGAAGTTTTTCTTCCACAGAAATCTGACACACAGGAAGGGCTTGTTTTATTGTTTAAAGATTAACCCAAGCAAAGCAACGCTGTGGGCAAATTCTCCACGTGCTTACAATCCAAGAAATGGATGGGAATCCCAACATGTTGTTTTCCACCAAGCCACAAGTATCAAATGCTACAAGAAGGGCATCACCTCCCATGGCCAATGCTTTTCTCAAAAGAGCAGATGGTAGAGAAGGAGTATGACAATACACAGAAATGCATAAACCATAACACAGAGGGTTATGGAGTTTTTAAGCTACAAGCACACTTTTGGAAACTTCAGAACAAACTATGATTAGATGAAGAACTATTTAAATAACTCCTTTTTTTTCCCCCTCATGCATATTTAACAAGCTTGGAAATTATTTTATAGCATTGATGCACATCTGCCACTTGTGTATCTTCGATATGTCCATAAAAGGAGAGGGAAGTTGTGAATCACTTCAGGAAAAGCAGCCCATAAAAGACAGAAAAAGGCACAGAGATACGTGGGAGAAAACAGTGAATGGGAAGAAGAGGCAAGCAAGAGCAGGAGAACAGAAAGCTGGGGCTTCATTTGCTAAAGAATATAAAAGAGGAAAACAGAAACCAGACAAAGTTTAAAGCTTTTAAAAGTATAGTATTTCTCAGCATCAAAATTAAAACTTAAGAAAGTATGAATTAACAGAACTTTGGAGCATTCATAATATAGTGCCTGAAATTTATTTTCAGGCCAGGTTTATTTCATGTATAAACTCAAAAAACAGCAAAGCAATTACAAACTGTAACCATGATTATTCATTGGAATCATTCTATTAGCCAACATACTCAGAAGATGAAGCTGTTCAAAAACTCATTAAATATCCCTGAAACAATGTTCTGCATTACTTACATTTTATATAGAAAAACATACAGTGCTGATTTCTTAAGTCTGAACATACAGGATTTCCACCAGATAAACATTTACATACTTATAACTCACCAGTTCCTGATCTAAGGCACTAGGTACAGATTTGCTTCTTATGCTCAGAGTATCCTCATTTCCTTCAGAGAAAGATTCACTCAAATCTATCTCAGATCGGCTACGATCTGGAAAATAAAAACAAGTAAAATGTTTGCTATAATTCCTACAAAAGTGTTCTGTTTCATCTTCCACATTTTAATAAATGTTGTTTTAAACCAAATTGGTTTTTAAGAAAAAACATCAAAACAATATTTTAGGTACCTGTCACAAACTCTATGGCAACTGAACATCAATATGATAAATGGAAAAATATGCTTTCTGGTGCTGCTCAGCCTTCTGGTCCATACTTTTTCCCCTGCACTATTTATCTGCCGTAATTGTCTCCTGTGGGTGATACCATAGATCGTTTTTTACTTTCTCTGGTAGACCTGTCAGCCTGGAACATCCCCAAACCTGCCGTCCAAATGTTCACAGTGATTACCACATCCTCCCTTCACCACCAAATTTCCCCCCAGCGTCTGCTTTAGAATTAAGCAACTAGGGATACAGATGGACATAGAAAATACTTCTGCCATTACTGGTGTTCCCTGTGCAGAAAGGAGGAGAAAAACAAGTCTCGAAACCTGCACAACTTTCAGTTCTACAGGTGTCTCGTCTGCTCTAGAGGCACAGGACATGTTAGATGTCTTGGAGAAAGATTTTCTTAGTCCTCCCTACATAAATCTTTTGTGCGACTGTTAAATATATTGAGGAAAAAAAAAGTGGTGGTGGGGAAAGAGAGCACTTTTAGATCCTGCAGGTAGGACTGGAAAGTTTTTAACTGTTCATCTTCTACCTGGGCTATAGCTGATGTGACAGGAAAGGTCACTCTCCTGACCTTAATGTCCTTTGAGATCCTCCAACAAGGAGACAATGAAGGATCTTTCCCAGGCCCATTCCGAGGCTGCCTGCAATTTTGCTCAGCTTCCACCTGCCTTGGTAACACAAGACCTGTTCTTTTCTACTAGGAAAAACTTTATTTTATAAGGTAGCAGAAACAGGAGAATTTTCACTTCATAAAGAAGTAGCAGTCTGTAACACCTCTGCCTGGGGTTGCATTGTACAATATTCTCAAAGAAACTAATGCTTTCAAGTTGAAAAATCTAAGGTGAAGAATGTTATCTCCTTTGATTAGCTCTGTGGGATATGCCACTAGGTTTCTGCTTTGGGCTAAATTCAGCTGAAATAAAGTGAGCCCTGCTGTGTTTCAGAGAGAAACCTCTAAATCTGAAGGCACTCTGTTAGCCCTGTAAGAAGCTGACCGAGTGCCTGGGAGAAGCAGAAGAGTGCAGGATGCTCCTGCCTCCCATTTCAGATAGGAAAAGGAGGATCTCCGCTCAGTGTTGCAAAGTGGCTCTGACAGTACCTTTCTGGACAAGCCTCATTTAACTAAGAGCCTCCAATGAAATGAGGTAAATTACAGCTGAATCGACTGCTTCAGTGCATGACGTATAAAAATGAAATGACATGAAGTCTGTAAGGGACTCATTCTCTGACAGCTCTTTGTTTCCCAAATTTGCTTCTGGGCAAAGTGGGTGTGAAATGTTATGGCAGCACCACAGTAGTATTTTATCCAGATAGCAGATAAGTAGTATTTTTTACAGTCGACCACACAGAGAATGATTTAACAATGTGCAATTATGAATGAAATCTTGTAAAATTTTAAGAGCATGTGATTTACCTAATACTAACATTGTGCCAACATTACTGGGGTTAGGCTTACCATTTTTTCAAATGTAAAACTTGTGAAGCGGCATAAACTGGGTTAGTAAAAAGGAAGAATTTTCAGAATGAATATGAACATACTTATGAAACTTACATCTGATCTTTCAATGTGCTTTAAAATCAAAAGGAGCAGAGTCACAAGAATAGGAATAATCCTCTGATGATAAAGGCTGGCAGAAAGAAGCAAAAGAATTAATACTTGCCTGATGACAAAGATACCCTAGAAACTGCAATGGAAGGTGTTCCAGATGCTTTCCTACAGTGCTTCTTTACTAAATCTTCAGGTACACTTTCACTTGCTGGAATAATCATGCCATTTTCTAAGCCAGTGTCCTGCCCAATAAGAAAAATGCACATCCGTAAATACAAAAAGTCAGCTTATTCACTATCAGTCTACAAAAGCATCATTTCTATTAGCTCCTAGAACTCCAAAGCTCCATTAGCATCTGGTCTACTGCTGAATATATTTAGATTACAATCTAATCTGCCTTTCTTAGCAGATAATGCATAAAATTTGCACAATGATGTGATTCATGCATACATTCTCTGTTTGCAACTGAAGAATCAGAGCAACGCATCACCAGTGAGAGAAGTGAAACACTCAAATCTATTAAAAGTTTGCTTAGCTTAGAAATTAAAAAAAAAAAAAAAAGAAAAGATAAAACCTATCAGTTTTATACCAGCACAATGACTTCAGTTATGCTAAAACCAAATGGACTTGAACTAATTAAATTATGCAAGTATAACGCCTTAAATAAAGCAAACATGCTTGGTATCATTATGACTTTTTGCCCTCCTGTAAAGAAATAGCTAATGACATAACTCTATCTAAATGAAATGGACTGCCCTTTTTCAACAAAATCTAATACACTTGAAATCAAGTCAGGCTGTGTGCCAACAAGAATATAAATAAAACATCTGTTAATTTATTTACAGGTCCTATTCATAAACACTAACTTATTTTTTATTAGGAAAGACGATATATTAGACCAAGTATTTGGAAATTAGAAAAAAACTGATGTGTCTAATAGGGCTCTGATCTCAAATACTCATCTACATTTTCCCAAACATTAATGGTAAAAGGCATTACCTCTGACTATAAATTTCACTTTCCTCGTACACTTAAGTCATGGCAACTTAGAATAAGCTGCTAGTACAATCCTGATTTCTTAAGAAGGGTGAACGAAACAAATTCAGGATGGGTGCCTCAGCTTGACAAACAGGCAGGCTGTCTGGGAACCAAGAGAGTGTCTGCTTCTGGCTAGATAAGTCCCATCCTTCTGCTTATTACAAAACAGCCAAGGCGAGCTCAGACGTGGCCACCTACATCCCAAGAGGCCTAACAGCAGGTAAAATGAATCCCACCTTTCATTCTGATACAGCGTCTAGCACACATTTTGTGTTCCGCCATAATTTATGCAGAGTCCCATGTCCAAATCCAGAAAAAACTAAAATCAGTATGGTCTGATTTTATGCAAGTGCTGAGCTTGCAATGTTTCCCTTAGAAGTTAGTGGGAGCACACTGAACCCTGTGTGCTGGAAAGTCACATCCTTAGTTCATGGCACTTACTCAAGGCCTGAAGTGACGAAAACGCTTACTCCCATCCCTTGTGCTTCCCACTTCAGAATCTGTAACTCGTGACTCAATGATGGACATTAACAGCAACTTTTAGACAGAAGAAAAATGCCTGCCAAACCAAAAACGTCACTGACAGAGCATGACAAATTCTGTTCTGGTAGAGATCTTCACTGGTCCCAGCAAGAATTAAGGAAGAAACAGTATCTCCTCTGTCTGGCTTGTCCTTTCTAGGCTACAAATTGACCTAAGAGGGCAGGTGGCAGCCAAGTCATCCTGTTTGGTGTCAGCTCTACGTGACTGTACTTACCCTGCTATAGTCTGCGGTCATGCTGCGTGTGCTCAGTGCCGGGGACCTCGGGAGGGACGGTATGGAAACATTGCCTCTGTTCACAGGACCCACAGCCCTTTTCAGGTGGGCTGCAGCAGCCTCTGCATTGCTGCTATTCAGCGAAGGAGTGCTCCCTCTGGGATGGAGAGAGGAGTGTTAAAGCGTTATTGCTTTGAGCAAACCAAGTCAACCCATTTAGCAAGCCACTGCCTTCGTAACAATTTACTAGAATGACGTTGCCCTGGATGAACTGTGATCTGCTTCAAGGAAACGGTGACCTGACTTTATACATACAAGTTTTCAGCACTTCTACCAGAACTGCCAATAGCACGAATGGGTGGCTCTTGTCCTGGCTGTAGAAGCTGCATACGTTCACGTTCATTTTGAACTGCATCTCAAAGGCAGGTGTGACAGACAACTCATGTAATGCTTCCCACCAGGCTGCTCCTTGGTTTAAAGGAAAACTACGGTGACTTGGGAGTTCTGGCCACTTCCACAGCTGATGTTAATGCCAGCACTATCTCCAGGAACTCTAAAATCCTTGGCTATCTACTCTCCATCCTCTCCAGAAAAACAACTACTTGCTCACTGTCCTATTTATATTGCAATAATGACCCTTGACCTAAACTAGTCGATTCTTTCAATCAGGCTGGAAAGCTAGGAAAGCTGGACAAGTCTTTTTGCCAAGTTTTGTGTTAGTAAAAGTGACAAAAAAAGCCTCTGTGATCAGCATACCAGAACCCAATTGCTGTCTAATACCACAACAGGCAGAAAATTTCCATGGGACATTTTCTATTAGAAAACATTGATTAGTCCATGTGAACATTGAGGGTTAGAAAGAGTAAGATGTCGCACTTTTTTGACCTCTTGAAACAATGAAAATTATTTTTAAAAGTACTTCAACACATTTCCAATTAAAATTTTATTTTCATTTGAAATTTGATTTGCAGTAAAAATACAAGTTCTTGGCTGATCTACTCTTCTTTCTCCAGAAACATCAGTTCAAACTTTTTCATTTTTCTGCACAATTCAGAGAAATCTCAAGAAGTCTTGCAGGACAGTAACAGTTCTGCAGGGGAGAACATTTCTACTGCTACTACAGTCTACATTCCTACTTACTACTTAAAAATAAAAATACTGGTAAATGGAAATTGATGCAGGAATTGCAGCCTTTTCCGTGAGGAAAATACAGTGTCAGAGGACAAGAGTAGTACAAATTTGCTGAAGAAAGTTTTCAGAACTTACAGTACATTTTCAGCCAAAATAAGCTTGCTTAATAAATATTTCAGATCTGCAGGCATCTCCATTGTGCTGGACAATATCTGAATTTCACCTTCACTTGGTTTAGGCTGTCATATCACGTTTAGAGTAACTGCAGTAAAAATCTTCTCTACCACAATGGAAATTTTTTTTAGAACTACTGCTGAATTGAGAAAAAATACTCTGGAACACAACAGCTCCTGTCTCACCACTACATTAAGTGGTGAGCTCGGGCTCTAAGTCCACATTGGTGGAATTAGTGAAAACAAGGAATGCAGAAGAAAACCCCAAACACCAGGGCTGGCTACAAACATTGTGCAACCATGGTTTTGTCTTTTAGTGAGCATATGGTAATGTTTTTAACAACTACTATCCAAATGTGTATATTGACAACTCTAGATAATGCATAATAAACTCGCTCTTATGCATATGCACTTCATATACACGCACAGCTACTTTTTAATTTGATGAGCTAGTGATCAATAAAATCCTAATAACTGTGCTTTGGTTGAATTTTAGTCCTATCTGTTTACATAGAGATGAGTCTTTGATGCTGACTTTGAAAACATCAAGGTTACTGGTTGTCAACTTTATTTTATCAAAGCTGTTGGACTTAGATGCACACACCTTAATTCCCAAATGTGTCAGTGTATGGCAAGTAGCCAAAATGTTGAAAACCTGAGTTTTACTGCATGTCACACCACTTTTGATGGATTGTTGTGACTTTCTGTTACAAAAATTGTTGTTACAGGTTTTTTTTCCTCACTGTGTAAACTAATGTAAATCAAGGGAAGTGTTCAGAAGTTGCGGTGGGCTGGGATAAAAGATTTGAAAACACGTACAAAGAGTCCTGCAGGAGTCATCAAACCTGCTAAACAGACCTCTCCTGTACTCTGCCCTTATTTCAGTCTGCTATTAGAGAGAGTTTCAACACATTTTATATACATATTAACTAGACAACAAAAGAAAAATGTTGTTATAACTTGACTATGCCAGGCATTTCCATGCGATAGACAAGACCCCAGTATGATGGCGTGGTGTGCCTGTGTAGATAAGCCTGAAATTCCTATACTATTTTTCCTACAAGAATCCTGATGCAGCCTCCCAGTTCATTCAGCTGCAAAAATCAGTAAACATTTTTGCTGGAGTAGAAATAAACGAGTTGAAGAAATGAACTCATGGCCTGGGACTCCCTGTTCCCAGCTCAGTACATCTTCTCTTAAACCAAAATGTTTAGAAAGAATAAAAAAACCTCACTCAATTTCCCTGCTGGTAGATTTGAACACTACAATTTTTGGCCATGCAGCTAAAAAGATGAGGACAATTACAAAAATCAGAAATATGCAGGAAAATCTAGGACAGCTACAGTGTCACAACACGTCGTTATATTCTTTTAATTTGCAACTCAAAACAGTTATGGAGAATAAGCTGGGAAACTGCTGTTATTTTTAATTATTGCTACTCAGTTCTATAAATTAACAATAGATGAACCAAAGCAAGCATCCTCAAATATCTAATTGAAGTATTTAACCATGCATGTACATGACAGGAATTTTCACCCCTCTACTGAGAAATATGAGCTGCTCCTCAATCTTTCCACAAACTAATATTTAGAAAGTGCCACATCTTCCATCAACAGTAGAATAATTCAATCCCCCTACCAAAAGCATCTGCTGGCAATACAGCTGGGTTACCATGTACTTTGACAAGGACACTGATTTGGTCAGGTGAGGATGAGATGATGGGTAGAGAAGGAAGTTGCCATAATGACTCAACACCCCTAATTTAATAAATCCTGCACCCTAGCTCTGGGCAAAAGCTAGGAATTGATGCTTTACATGAAAGTAAGGCAAGGCAATTAAACATAAAGAATATTTCACTCTATTTATCCTTCTAAGCCTCTACATAAAGTTTATCAGGTGCTGAATTCTACCACCACAAACAAAATTATTTTGCTTTATTTATGGTTAACTGCATGATAACTTTCTTGCAGTCTGGCACATCAAAACTGCTTCTCAGATCTCTCACGAGCATTCGTTTGTCCTTATTCTGGTAAACTCTCAGCAAAAGTTACTTAATATTACGTAACAGTGTTAATTAATTACATTACATTAGTGTTATTACATTACATAGTGTTAAGCAGCACAGACACCAGATCCCTGAGTTTTTGTCTCTTACTTCCTTCACTCATCACTACTCAATGGAAAGAAAACCAAATCCAGGAAAACAGCAAAAATACTACCTCTGTTCTCATAGAGGTCAGGTATGAATCTGGTTAGATCCAGTAGGCCTAATTAGCTCAGTGAAAAAAAACCTTAGTGAACTGTGTATGGATCAAAGAAGAAAACTAGCTTTAAAGCTGATTTGGCTAGTAAGTGCTGCAGCATCCAGTGAAAAAAATAAAATTACGAACTTTCATGACGATTATCACTATCAGCTTTAGGCATGTTGCAGAACATCCAGCAATTGGGCTTTTGAATTTGAAATTTTGTAGGCAACAAAGGGAAGCAAGATCTTGTTTAAACAAGAAGGTTCATCTATGGGTGAATTAAACTTCACGATATTCCTTTTCTCTGATATCCTGTGTTCTTGTGTACCTATTTGGAATCTCCCAGGAACACTGTTTTAGAGCTAGAAATTTCTATTGGATCTTAGAGCAAATTATTATTATTTTTCAATCCAGGTTGTAAAATATCTAGGTTTGTACACCTGAACAAAGTATGTGGCTCTACATCCAGTATAGGCTATCCAACTGAACAAGAAAAAAGTGAACAATTTTTTGGCTTCATTTTGGTGATGGGACATGAGAGGGATGTTGTACCTGGCATTTTATAATGCTATCAAGAGACGCAATAACAAAGATCTCTTATGCCCAGAAGAATGATAAATGGAATTCTACTAGAAATAACTGGGAGAATAATCATGGAAAGAGAAGGGCAAACAGAGCCTTTGAAGAAGAAAATATAATCAATTAACATATCGTTACCAAAGAAAAACTTTAGAACAATGGGCCTTAGTTCTCTAAAAGAACACAGCTCATCAATTAAAAGCCAGAAAACAAAAAACAACCAACTGAACACAAGAAGAGATGGAAGATGGATGGAGATAATTTTTAGGGTTTTTTCTTTTTTTTTTTTCTTTTAAACATAAGGTCTGCTTCTCAGACAGCATAAGTGCTGAGCATTCAAAGCCACAACTCAACACAGAGGACTGGCGCGCATCCCTAGGTCAATCCAGGCAAAAACTGTACGAGATTTCTGTTGCTCACCTCTCAGAGCAAGGCGTTGACTTGCCACTGCGCAGACTTTGGGCTTCAGCTTCTGCGCCTGTGTTCCTTTCACCTTCATCTTTTGCATTTGTAATTTCTCCTTTGGTAACTGCCCTAATTACCTTCCTGATGAAAACAGGGAATGAAAGATTTAAAAAGTTGTAAGGTTTTTCCCAGGAAACAGCAGCCTGACTAAAATATCATGATGTGTGCATCTAATTTCATCTGTCTGACCTATGGACACCTCTGGATATAAGAGTCAATAGAGCACGAAATCTGGTTATCAAACTGATTCAAATGAAGAAAAAAAAAAAGCATCATATTTGCTACAAACTGCTTTTTAAGACACAAAACATTAAAACATCCCTCCTACTCAACATGGCAACTTCAAGCTTTGAACCAGAAGTGCCTTTTGTGAAAATTCCTCTCTTTACTTTGCTGTGTATAAATTGTAAAAAAAACAAAATATTTTTGACTAAGTATATTTTCCCCTAGCAATTTACACTATATGTATTTTCTATTAAAGATTTCTTTGCAATTTCTACAATTACGTGCACCAAAGCCCCCATGCTATTTTCTGAAAACATAACCTCATCCCTTTATCCTGCAACACGTGGCCTAATAAGACAGAAATGAAATAAATGAAATAAAGTTTTGAAAAGTAACAATATTCTTCATAGACTTAAAACCAACAATACACTGTTATGTTCTCCCATGACGCTGTCAGTAGGAGTTGGCTCCAAAATGGCTTTGCTAAAACAAATCCACTCATGAGATATATGAATGTGGAACCTGAGGGAGGAAGAAGAAGCAAGGAAGGAAGAGAGAGGAGGAATAATGAACTACTTCTAGAACAGGCCACAAAATATTCTAGGAAAAGCAAGCTTAATTCTTGTAGGATTAAATTTCCTTTGTGGGGAATGTCACCACCAGAAAACATCTCAGGCCACAAACTGAAAAAGGCTGAACACCACTAAAATAAATAACAGACAATCATAAAAAATAATTGTTTCTCATAGGGGAATATGAGTAATAGGTTTGCACAAAGGATTTAAGTTAAAAGAGGATTAGAAAAGTAAACTTTAATGCACTCTTACTACAGCTACCAATTAACATGATTCAGAGCAATATCTAGGTCTTATTATAGTAGATTCCCTGAGCTGGTTCTTTCTTCACCTTAATTTAAGAAGCCAGAGGCGTTCTGACGCTCTTTTTCCCAATATTAGAAAGAGATAAATCACTCATGTTAATTTCTGGAGTCACTGGAACAAGTAATTCCACACTCAGCTCCCCTGAGAAGTAAAAAAGCTGTAGAAAGCTACCTACCTACCCTATATTTAGGATCCATAATAAAAAGTGTTCTTTCTTCCAACAGAAATAAAATATTCCAACTACTAGCCCATGGAGCTCCAACAATGATAGGAACGTTCATCCAATTTTTTCTTTCCATTCACCCAATAGCTTCAAGTTACATCCAGACACCAATAACGCAGCCATACACTCAGTGCATCTGCCCATGTCCCCTGAGAGTAAGGGAGTGCTCCTCTAGTGGCACAACCGAACTGGGGTTACACACGTCACTGAGATTGCAAGATGACCAGCAACGTATCTGTTTATTCACTGTCACACACACAAAAAAGGGGCATTGTTTGACTGTTAGACTTCATTTGCACAGCTGGAAGCTAAAGGAAAACTTGACTTGTGAGGAGAACCAACCAGTATAGATAAAAAACAGGCCCTCCAAATACTATTTTTCGTATTTGCTTCTTCAGCAAACCTGCCTTTAGGGACATACTGTTACTTCTGAGTATAAACAAGAAAAATCTAGAAGTAAACTTGCCTTTTTTCTGCTGCCTTTATAGCTGAAGAGTAATTACTGCTGCATTTCCTAGGAAACAGCAGTCTAATTGTAGTAAGTACACTTTTAAATGAAGGCTCTTCCTAACCCTGGGAAGTTTGAAGCTGATGTGGAATGCTGGAGAAACTTAAAATGAAATCCATCCAACCACATACAGCTGTTATCTGATTTATCAGTTTCCAAAGGAAAAGGCTTTACCCTATCTTTCTTGGTCCACCGAAGATTGATTTATGCACAGTTGTGGAGGAAACTGATACATCTGGTCTTTTTTCTTCATTCTCTTGGGGTTGATCTTTAAATGTTCTTCCTTCATCCTTACTGGAAACTGTCTCTTCAGTGGAGGGGCAAAGGGGAAGAAGAAAAAAAAAAAAGTAAATGTTTGCACAAAAAAGGCAGCACATGTCAAACAATCTACAAAACCAGATTTTCCATTTTTCAATATTAAATAAAACCATATGATAAAATATCATGTAAAAAAACTTGGGGGATTCTTTGACTTTTCCTTTTAATAAAAGAAAATAAAATTTTAAGTAGCTTGAAATGTTTCTACTTATCAACTCTTGTCTTGAACTATGCTTCTTTCTGCTTGAAAAAGAAAAATGGAATACTTTTTACACACCACCATCACAAATAAGAGAGCCAAAGTAAAAAAAAAAAAAAAAAAGG
>VZSZ01004221.1:386695-442278 GCA_013398815.1 Ibidorhyncha struthersii
GGATAATAATGCCCACCTGTCTGGACAGAGATTTTTAGGAAGCGTTCTATCTCCACAGAGATACCTCTTCATTCATCTACACCTTACCTTTCCTATATATTAATCATTCACAAATCACTGCATAGTAATACCCAAATATGAAATTAAGATTAAAATACTGATTATGCTTACATCTTCAACAGTGAAGAACAAAATACAACACAAGTCAAACACTCTGGAAACAAGGTTTGAATGTGTTAAGCACAAGCACATCTCTCTCGTGGTCCCTACCTGGGAATTTGTGTAGGATAGACTGTCTGACAACATCGGTTCCAAGAAGATTTGACTGTTTGAAGCGCTTTGCTCTTTCTTCAAAAAACCATTCTCCTGTCACTATCCGTAGCTGTCTGTATGGGGAAAACAAAAAATATATATATATTCTATACCAGAAAAGAAATCACCTAGTCTCTTGGGCATGAAAATTACTACCGAGGGATTTAGAGCACTGATCAATATCTTTGCTATTAAATTACTTTTGGGTCACACCTGAATGGAAAGTCTGACTTGGGAAAATACTAAAAATTACAGAATAGGATCCTGACATTGGTAAAAAGATCCTAATATCATCGGTTCTTCCTAACCTATTAATGAATCATACACCTTTGCATGAGTCATTAAAAAAAAAAATCAAAATCCTAAACATGTGCCCACAAGCATAGAAATAGAAGATTATTGTCTTATCTTGTTGTTGCAGACTCCTTGTGACAAAGCATTGTATAATTCATCACCACAATCAGTCAGTCATTATGCAAGGCATTAAATAAAATCTTTACATTTCTACTGAGAATTTTAAAATTACTTTTGTTAGACACAAATCCTGGAAAGGATTGATTACATTAGAAACTATGCACAGTCTGGCTAGTATGAAAAACATTTTTTTCTCTGAATGTGTATTTTCACAATTCATTTACAGTGCACACTTCTCTATGCAGTTATTTGTATACCAAGGTTTACAACAAGTTTAATGCTTTATATCCCATTATAAACCTTTCAGACCTTTGACTATGCCATCATATTCCATTGCAATATAAATTACATATTACATTGCAGTATGAACTTCATAGTTCATTCATTTTTTTTCCAACAGTTGCTCCCAAGTTTGACCATAAAAGTCCACAAGTGCTCTTTTGCCCTTGGATATAGATTTTATTCTCTCCCAATACCTTACCAGCGATGCTTAACTTGATCAAGGTCAGACTGGGCACTCCTCACCCCCTTATCCAGACAAGCACCTTCACCCTTCTCCAAGCTCAGGACAACCGAAGGAGATGATGTGACATACGTCCAGGGTTTCAGCAGCATGGGAGGCTGCCCTATACAAAGCTACAGGGGTTTACTAGCAAAAACTTGTAAATATACATTAAATAAATAATTACATTTCCATACCCAACCCTGAACTCTGCCACCTGCCTGGGCTGCTGTGATTCATGGAGGGGCAGTCCCTCTGCCACAGGGTCCCTGGAGAGCCATCTCCTATATTTTCTGGCCAGTTTTGAACAGTGGTGACTGAAAGAAAACCTCTCTGGTGCTTCCTGTGTCACAAGCGCCCGGGAGATCTCAGCCTGGGCAGAATGGTGGCTGAGACTGGTGTGTCTGCTTGTTTTACCATATTAGTCTTATAATCTGATGTGGAGATTCAACCTCGTACCTATTAAATCAATTTTTGTTCTACACATAAATAGAAATGAATTCAGATTAAATGATTGCCTAAGTCTCTGACTTGAAGTTTGAATTTCATAATTGCATTTGTTATTCTGAATCAAAAATTGAAGAGCGAGACCTAAACAGTCTTATAATAATGTTATTTTCATGCATTTATAATTATGACAAAGGGAGACTGTCTTTCCTACTGAGATAGTGCATCTTTCTTCTGTTTCTGATTCAGGACTTAAATGAACCCTTTCCTGCTAAGTAATTGTTTCAGCGAGAAAAGAAAGAAGGGCATTTACCCAACAGTACATCAAATTGGTGCTTGCAGGTTTGTTTTTTGTTGTTTTTTAAAATCCAAGGTCCATACTGACTATAAATCATGGTGTGTGCATGCATTTCCTTTCCTTTCCTTTCTCAGTTAGCACATAGCATACATTTTGGTAAAACATGTGTTTGACCAAAACAGTGTTTAGACCGGCCTTCCAAGATGTGCAACAGATGCTGAAGTCAGTAGCTTTAGAAGAAAGAAGGAAAACAGTGTTATAAATTGTAATAGCAGCAATTTTTCCACAATTGCTCTTCCTATAGTCAAACCAGCTAGGAGAACTTTAAAGAAAAATCACATTCAAGTAGCTAGGCTTTGTACCAAATACTTTAGGTATCTTGTAAAGTCTTTATACATTAATTACTGATCCACCTACTCATCATGTGAAAGACAGCACATTACAGTTTCATGCTGCTTCTCCCTCTGTGATCTTCTACTAAATGGATTAACTTCACTAACATGCTGCTCAGTTTAAAAACGGAACATAACCTGTTGCCTATCCCTGCCAAAAACTCAGCTAGTTATTTTCCACTCTCATTTTTGCAAGATACTTCATGGTTAAATGCCCAAATGTAAAAATTCCATTTAAGATTAAAAGTAACAATTGGGACTTTCCATCATTTCTTTGGGGAAAAACCCCACACTGGTAAAACTGTTTCACTATCCATTTGATCATCCAGCCTAACCCACATTCACAGCAGAGGAGAAAGATTTAGTCTAGCTTCCTTTCCCTCTCCTGTTCCTCAAGTTATTTTACTTCCTCCTTGGGAGTAAAGTTTGGAAAAAATTGGCAAAACCAAAGGATGGATAAAATATAGCTTATACATGAACATACCAAAACGTACACACACCTTTCTATGTATTCAATTCCACAGAGTATTTTCTATAACTTAAATTAATTCCAGAGTATTTTTTAATATGCTGTAAGACTATTAAACAGAAATTTTTGACCCTATTAAAAGAAGGCAAACTTGCTTAGAAGTTACTAAAATAAAAAGAAATTATAAGAAATCTGAAGAGATTTGCATACTAAAACATTTGAACTGCCTCTATTTTTAGGCTCCTAATGGGAATACATGTTACTTAGATACTGATGAATTTTCATGACACTTTAAGACAACATAATTATTTCAAAGATGAAGATAAATTTCTCATTACTGCTTTGTTCTGCTGTAACAACTTGGACCACCTAGGCATTTTATCTTGCTGAAGAACTCAATCAAAATAAAGGCATTGTTCACAGATATCAAGACACATTCGTAATGAGAAATACAGACAGCACCAAGATGCAAAATCACCTTGTCAGCAGACTGCTTGAAGAACTCAATTTCCCTCAACCTATTG
This sequence comes from Ibidorhyncha struthersii, assembly GCA_013398815.1. Taxonomy (NCBI): domain Eukaryota; kingdom Metazoa; phylum Chordata; class Aves; order Charadriiformes; family Charadriidae; genus Ibidorhyncha; species Ibidorhyncha struthersii. The sequence continues at coordinate 390,054 of VZSZ01004221.1, forward strand.
ATCATTTTAGATGCCAAATTTAAAACATAAACTCACCATATTTTAAGATGATGCAGGGAAAAAAGTGACCTTAATGGAAAGTTTCTCTTTTAGCACCTAAGTTCGAAAGTCCCCGATGACCTCAGTTCCTTATATGCAGGGAATGGAGCAGAAATCTTCCTCTTTCATCAAGCATGTCGCTACATACAGGTTCGATTTACCTCATTGAATACTACAATGTGACCATAGAATCATAGACTGGTTTAGGTTGGACAGGACCTTAAAGACGACCTAGCTCCAACCGCCCTGCCATGGGCAGGGACACCTCCCACTAGACCAGGTTGCTCAAAGCCCCATCCAGTCTGGCCTTGAACACCTCCAGGGATGGGGCATCCACAATTACACTGGGCCACTTTTTCCAGTGTCTCACCATCCTCAGAGTGAAAAATGTCTTCCTAATATCTATTCCAAATCTACCTTCTTCCAGTTTGAAGCCATTCCCCCTTGTCCTATCATGACATGCCTTTGTAAAAAGCTCCTCTCCAGCTTTCTTGTAGGCCCCCTTCAAATACTGGAAAGCTGCTATAAGGTCTCCTCGGAGTCTTCTCTTCTCCGTGCTGAACAATCCAAACTCTCTAAGCCTCTCTTCATATATGAGGTGCTCCATCCCTCTGATCATCTTTGTGGCCCTCCTCTGGACTCATTCCAACACATCCATGTCCTTCTTGTTGGGTGCCCCAGAGCTGGACACAGTACTCCAGATGGGGTCTCATGAGTAGAGGGGCAGAATCACCTCCCTCGACCTGCTGGCCACACTTCTTTTGATGTAGCCCAGGATGTTGTTGGCCTTCTGGGCTGTGAGTGCTCATTGTCACCTCATGTCCAGCTCTTCATCCACCAACACCCCCAAGTCCTTCTCCTCAGAGCTGCTCTCAATCCATTCTCCACCCAGCCTGTATTCGTGATTGGGATTGCCCCAGCCCACGCACAGGACCTTGCACCTGGCCTTGTTGAGCTTCATGAGGTTTGCACAGGCCCACTTCTCAAGCCTGTCCAGGTCCCTCTGGATGGCATCCCTTCCCTCCAGCGTGTTGACTGCTCCACAGGGCTTGGTGTCATCAGCAAACTCGCTGAGGGTGCACTCAACCCCAACATCCATGTCACCAACAAAGATGTTAAATAGTATCGGTCCCAGCACCAAACACATAATCACATAAAGAAAGACTGTCTTTGTTCTCTGCCTTCAGTAACTGCAGAACTAAGAATTTGGCAGAAGTCTTAGCTCTAACCTTTCTTGACCTTTAAAAATGCTTCATCTTGCAACTTTATATTCGAGCTGGTAATAACTCCCACGGGGGGTGGGGAGGGGGAACAGTAATTTTCTCTTTATGGACATTCAACAGGAATATCCCTTTTCATAACTGTAAATTGTAAGACAATTTATATATAAACTTCAGTTTGTTATACTTAAAAATACTGATGAACATCTCTCACTATTCACACTCAAATGTCTTTCCTCAAATTCACTGAATCTCTTTTTGAAAGTGTTTTAGAATGTAATTAATGTGTTGTAATAAGCTTCCCCATCACCATAAGGTTTTTCAGGCAAGTCTGACTTTGGAGAAATGGCAGATGAAATGCTTTAAATATTGTTTTGGAGGAGAGAAGTCAGATTCATTTGTTGCCAGATGAAGATGTTCTGGTTGACAGATGAACATTTATATTGTATTACTAAACAAACCGTTATCTCACCCCTACAGCTACCATCATGCTACTATGTGGGGTTTTTTAATTTGTTCAGACAATAATACTGTGTTTTGTCATATCCTTAAAAAAATAAGCATCTTGAAATTACCTGATCCTCAAGTCAAAGTCAGCATACTTGAAGTTTCCCATCATCTTTTTTTAATTTTTTTTTTTTTGGTGGCTGGACTTAACCCACCAAAAATGTTAAAGCAATGATAACATTTGATTACAGTCTATGTGACAGAATGTCCTTTTGCTGTACTACACGTATCCCAAAGTTCTGTACTGTGAGTGGATAGGCAGGACTCAAGATGCTCAGAAGGAAGGAAAGGTCAAAATGTATTAAATGAAGCAACAGGCAGAAACTGGCTGATATGATGTACATTTTCTTTTATTGCCACAAGATGTTCTTTGTTTCAGCAACCATTTTGGATTACCTGTGTAATTCAAGGGATTTCTGCAGTACTTGTCAACCTCTCTTTGACTGAATACACTCAACACCCAGTATCAGATCCTCTTTGCTGACACCAGATATAATGCAATAGGCTTTCCAACAGTTCTGAAAAATTTGCTGCTGAACATATTCCTGCAGGTATAACTGGTGACTATATAAGAAGACTTGTACAGGTTACTACTATCACCATCACCTCAGGTGGCACTTAATAGACATTCTTGATGACAATTTTGGCAGAACAGCCAAGAACTAGTATAGCACCAAATATGGAAAATTCACGAAGGCCACGAATCCTTCTCCCTGCCTTTTAAGGGTCTCTCAGTATGTATGACAACATAGATATATGTTATAACAACAGTATAACCTGGCTCTGCTAATGGAACTGCACAGTAGGTGCTGGAGTCTATATAGATATCGACATTAACCTGGTCTCATTCATCAAGGTTGTTAAGAGAAAACGACAGGGGCAAAAAAGAGTTTCCTAACACTTTTTGCAAAGCCACTAGCATGGTGAAACAATCCAGTTTGACAGACGCGAACACTGTATGCAGATGAATACTACCGAGCTAAAACCTTTTTCCTTTCCTTCTGCCTGTTTGCCACTTACACAGCATAACTGTGTTTTAACACTGGATTCCTGTTTTCTTTTCCTTGCCATCTACCTTTTAATCATGCCAAAGGCCCTATTCACATTTACTTAAGCAGCTCCTCCTTCAAATGTACTTAAAAGTGAGTTTCCCTGCATTTCTCACTTAAGTGAGACAGAGGAAAGCAGAACTGAAAGAATTTAAATTACACACAATGATTTAACTGAAATAGCTATCGCACACTTTCATCTCTGTACTGCCCACACAGAAGATAATCTCCCTGTGTACTCCTAGCAACGTAAAAGGCATTTTACAGATCATTAACTGTCATTATAATCTTGCAAAAACACTACATACGAACAAAAAGAAAGGACAGAGATTTCAATTTAATAAAGATACCAAATGCAGACAAAACTTTAGCATTTGCAAAGTTTAGCACTTTGCAAACAAATTACACCATGGTTTATGGTGTAATTTATAGGCAGGCCTCAATCGGAACCAATTCTTAAGGTGATTGCTAGGACCACTGCTTGGCATACAGAATTGCAGCACAATCACAAGAAACAGGGGCAGCATATGATTTGAGAAGTTACCTCATCCATCCTTCAGCTCCAAAACAGGACCTTTACTGATATCATCATTCCCGAGAGAGGTTTATCCAACCTGATTTTAAAACAAGATTCAGCAACCTCTCCGAGTTATATCAATATTCATACCACCTAACCTAAATCCTTTCACTGCAATTTAAGTATCACATTACTTTTCTTATCCAAAGTGAGTACATAGAACAGCCCGTACGCCTCCTCAATGCAGTGGCCTTTTGTAGATTTAAAACTCAGTTATTTTCAGTTTTGTCTTGCTGAGGCCAAACATTTCTGACTCCTTCCATTACTCTGGACATACTGTGTGCTAGGCTTGTGATCGTTATTTTCTGCTGAACTTTCTCCAGTCAGCCAACATGAAGCGCGCTACACAAAACTGGGCAGAGTACTCTACGTAAAACAGGATTGCATCATGTATTTTACAGGCCATAATTCTGCTTGTACATCCCTGTGTGATGCTGGAATTTTCTACAGTGGAAAATACTGTTGATTCATGTTCAGTTTTTCATTCAGTACAATATCCAAATCCTTTCTGAAGGAACAGCTGCATAAGCTGTTTTTATCCTCATTCTATGTTTCTGCAGCTGCATTTGTGCCTAAATGTAATACTTCTACATGCCCGTAGGGAGCCACCCCTTGCTTTTGCTTCAAACCACTTCTCTAAATTATAAGCATCACTATGAATCCTAATCCTGTCCTTCAGCATGCCTGCAGCACCTCTCAGTCTTACGTCACTGCAGGTGTAACTGGCAAACTCATCTGCTGCATCAAAGTCCTTAACTAAAACACTTAACAGTAAAAAAACAGGAAATATTGTGCTTTATACCACTGCTGGTTTTGGGGGTTTGTTTTGGGGTGGTTTTTTTTTTCTGGTTTGGGTTTTTTTTTTTGACAGTGAAATGTCCATAACTACTCTGAGAACAGAGCTTTATAATTTTCCAGGCAGGTGTGAAATCACACTGACAGAATTTATTCCAGGGCATAGCTCTCCTTGTTTATCAGCTTGTTAGAATGGCAAGAGAGAAAGTATCAAAAAGTTCACTGAAGTCAAGTTATAAGACATCAACAAGATCCTCCTCTATTCACAAGGTCTGTCACCCTATCAAAGGAGGAAATTAAATTGGTTTTGACATTATTTGTTCTCGAGCCAGCTCTTACTCATCATCCTGTTACCTCTCGGCTTTCAAACAGCGCAGCAATCATTTGTTTCCATATTTTTAGAGAAATTAAAGGTAACTTGTTAGGGTCAACAAATCCCGTGTTCTTCCTTTCTTTATTTTTAAAGAATAGTATTGTGTTTGTCATTCTTCACTCTGTCATCTCACCTGCACCCCATCATTTGTGAAAGGCACAGCACTGACTTCACCTCAGGAACTGGCTGAAGCAAACTACAAGGAGCTCAGCCGGGCCCCTACTGATTTAAAACCATTTCACAAAATCAAGCACTCGAACATGTTTCACCTTAAGAGGTGATTCATTGTCCTTGGGATGTCCCCTACCGGCTGCAGAGAAAGTTAAGGCATCTAGCTAAAAACAGATGTTAACCTTCTAAAGCTAAAGTTAGAAGACACAACCCCCCAACTCCATGTCCTGCTGTATTAATTTTTCACTAACCGTCTAGGCAGCCAAAGTGTGAAGTAAATAGCAATTTCGGTTCACACTCTGATACAATTTACAAAAAGCCTTATGTTCCTGATCTCCAGTTCTTACATCAGGATACATAACTGAGTTTGTTGCCCAATACATTTCTCCTTTCCTTCATGGTTCTATTACTGAGTCAGGCTACTAAATACTATATTACCATACTAATCAAGTGAATTATTCTTCCAAGTCTACAGCAAGTAAATATTTTTGAACATAAAACATCTCTCTTTTTTTCACTTGATATCCTGTGTTAGAACACCAATTCTCTGCTTTTCATCACTGTGATCTGCTACCCTCCATCTCCATGCTCAGTATTCCAACAGTGAGAAATGTGAGCATTAGTCTATCCCTTTTTGTTTTACCTCCCACCATAGCACAATTTACTTTAAAATGCTCACTAATAGAGACACCCTAAATACAGCCCTCTCTCTCCACGCAGAGATGTTCTGTTACTCTAAGCACAGAAAAAAACAAGGGTAGAAACATGGATTGAAGTGCTTGGACTCACAGTTTTAACATTCTCTTTCCTTACAAATCCACCGACCATGTCAGTCAGAAAACACAGACCTCACTTGTTCTTAATTCTGTTCTGTTAATTTTGAATTACTTGATTCTTATATTTACATCTTCATAATGTGAATGGACTATCACTGGCTTGTAACTAATTTTCTGTCATTTTCAGAGTACTTCCCACCAACAGCTTAGTATCTGTGATGCTCGCAGCTCTCCTTAGAAAGCCAGCTAGTTGAAACTGGCTTGGAACTGGAAAAAAAGATACTGCAAAATAGTGCAGCAAATAAAACCAACTGATAAGCCTCTTCCCTTGCGTACTTGCTATGCATATGCTTTCGCGCTAAGGGAATGTAAAACAGCGACACCAGCACAAAATTACTTACACAGTGGTAATCTCTAAACGTATTTATAAAAGCTGCACAACTTACGCAATCTTGGCACACACTGAGCACTTCCACTGCCCATCAGTTCCCAAGACACGACACTTATTGCAGACTCGAAGTTTGCAGGTTTGGCACAGGTCTCCTCTGTCAAAGATTAAGCCCAGGCTTTTCTGACAACGAACACAGACCCTGCTGTTGTCCTGTTGACAATGACGGTTTCCGCCTTTCCTTCTCACTTCCAGAAGCTCATTTTTCAATTTCCTAGAAGTAGGAAAATAAAAGCTTTTAATTTGCAGCTACAACTCAATGATCTGTAAGAACTTTTTAACAGATTAAGATTCAGTGCTAAAAACTGCAAGACACAAATAAGTACAATACAAATTTATTTTTTTATATATATTCGCTGTATTTTTTGACATACTTATGACAAAGAAGAATAAATCTGTCCTCCACCTCTCAGACATGCACTCAAGAGGAAAATCCTGTGGTAGATCAGTATAAGTAACTGCAGACAGCTGAGCGGTTCTGGACAATTGGTAAACCATCTTTGCTTGTCCCTCATCAATAATTCAAGTCATGCTGAGCCCAGGTTGACAGCAGCTCAAAACTGGGACTATCCTGTGCATCCACAGAAGGAAAAGAAGAAAATCTTTCCTGTAATTAGCATGCATTTAATACTATGCCAGCGTAGAGTTAGCTAGGAATGCATAATTGTACCCTGGCTATTCAAAGCCTAAAAGAAGATCAAACCAAACCATCTAAATAAATAGTGGTGTTATGTTGTAATGACACAATTAAAAAAAAGAGAATGTCAGTTTAAATAATGTGACTTGCAGATTACCAAGTCTGCCACTGACTCTGCAGGATAAAAATATTTGCATTTAAGACCTAATTTTGAAGGCTGCAATTTCAATGGTGCATGAGTTGGGTCCTTACTGAGAAAATAATCATACTTGATATGTAACTACTGTATTTCCAACAACAAAAAAAGGAATTTGAAGAGAAAGAGCCAGGGAGGATGACAGAAGAGGTAGTCTTCTATGCCTGTCTTCCCAAACTGGGGACTCAAGCAGGACCCCATCATAACCCAGACTTCTCACTAATAGCTCCTTGTGCCTTGATTCCTGAATTCAGCTCCAGAGCTTTCGCTCCCACGCCACAGCCTCTAGCTCTTACCCATCCTCCGACCCCAACCCACAGAACCATCTATGTTGGAAGAGAATATTGGAGGTCACCTAGTCTAAACTCACAGCTAAAGCAGGGCCAACCAGACTGGGTTGATCAAGGCTTTGTCCAACTGAATCTTGAGTAATAGAGTAACTCCAAATAAAGAATCTACAGTGCCTCTCGGCACTTGTTCCAGAATCTAACTTTTTTTAAAAAACAAAACCCAACAAACCAGCCTTCCTAATATCTAACCAGAACATCCCAGATTTTAGCTTGTTCCTGTTGCCTCTTCTCCATTCACTCTGTACCTCTGAAAGGAGTCTGGTTCCATTTTTTCTATACCATCACACTAAGGACTTGTAGACAGCAATTGCATCTCGCCTTTGCCTTCTCTTCTGAAGGTTAAGCAAATCCAGTTCCCCTCGCCTCTCCTTCTAAGTCGTGTGCTCCAGCCCTCCAATCATCCTGATGGCCCTCCATTGAACCTGCACCAGCGTGTCAACGCCCCTCGTGTTCTGGTGAGCCCCAAACTGGAAACTGTATTTCAGATGTGGTCTCACAATTGCTGAATACAGGGGATAATCACCGGCCTCAACTGCTAATGTAGTCCTGTATGTAGTGAAAATTGTTATGTCCTCTCAACACTTCTCAGCTGAAGCTTTGTCCACTCAACTCCCAGGCTCCTCTTATCCTCTCATCCATCTCAGTAAACGACCTACAGGTCCCCTGCTTTCTCAAGGCCCTTTCCTGACTTCTCTCCCCACCAAATCCCACCTATCTCAAGCTCTTCCATCCTTTCAAACCCTTCCTGCACTCCACTCTACACGAGAATACCTCCTCCCCAGGGCCCCAGCTCAGCAGCTGCTACGTACTTTCAGTTTCACATGCCTGGGTGTTGCTGCATCCCCATTCCCTCACCCTTCCCTACGCTCTCTTTCATGCACTGCCATCAGCCAAGAGCCTCCAGAGTGCCTCTATCATGAAGCACTCCAGCTCACTGAAATCACAATCTCTGCATACACACAGATGCTTTAAGGGAGATTAAAAAAAAAACCCGGCTACCAGCTTCACCTAAAGATCAGTAAAAAGGTGTCAGGAAGAAAAATACTTTGGGAAGATAAAACCGATAAAAGATTACAGGTTGCAGCCCAGTGAAGGAGACCGGGAACATTGCTTAGGCCACTAGGGACTAAGCTCTGACAGAATTAGGTTATTTGTGGATACATTGCCTTGCTAAAAGGTTGGCCAGCATTTTGCTTCCCACTGGGATCCCATGAACAACAGCTGCTCTGCAGCCACCTGGCCTGCGGATGCTCAACCTCTGACAGCTTTTGAAAAAGGGCACATCCAATCCCTCCAGGCAGCAACTACAAATCCTGTCAAGCATTTTCCTCTGTTGGCTTCTATCCAGAAGTGATTTCTTCATTCGGTTTTGGACCCTTCTCCCACATTCAATCCCGACAGCCTTTCTCTCATGCCATAGCCTTCAAAAGTCTGTCCAGGATTCACAAGCTTTCTTGGTACTTTACTAACTGTTCTTGCAGTTTATCGATTGCATCTTACATCTACCTACCTCCCACAGAGATACACTTACTTACAGGTCCACGTCGATTTTCCTCTTCTGTCAATCAGCCAGTTCCAAATGCAGATGAGTGATCTGCACTACAGCAACTGTCAACTGCGCTGCAAAATTGCCATTGTGCACAGGAAAGGCAGATGACTACCACTTTTGCCACCCTCTCCTTGGATCTACCTCCTAAGCAAGCCTGCCTTCAAACAGCAAAAGTCATTTTTTCTGCTTTTTCTAAACTGAGAACTAAAGGCCAAAAAAAACACCCCAGCTACCAGATCGCTCTCGATAACAGCATTTTAAAAGAGATACCACATCTATCCACTTGAATAGCAAATACACCTTTCAGTGCTTGTGAAGAAATCTAATTACCACTGACATTATGGTCACTTATGTTTCACTAAGTATCAAACAACATTCACAAAATGCTTGATGATTTACTGTCTCCCCTCTCAGCAGTGTGAATTTGTCAGAGAGACAGTACTGTGCTACACAGCCCTTTTATTTTAGTACAGCCACTTTTAGAACCAACTGATCTCAGGGAAATTTGTTAAGAGTGGATCATGCTTTCCCACGTGGAAAGGTATTGCAGCACTTTCCAGGTTCACCCCCAAAGCCCTCCCTGTCACAGCTGAGTGTTCTTCTTCACCAGGAATTCTTAATCTGGCCAACACCTGGTGCTTCTGTCCCTCTCACCTACTTTTTGTCTTCCTGGAGCTTGCTGAAGTCATCCACTTGCCTCTCCACCGGGTCCTCCCAATGAACAGTGCTCAGAGCTGCAATGGGCAACACTGCTGTCAGAAGACTTTCAAGCATGCAAAATGTGGACCCAAGAAAAAGAAGAGGAAGGGCAGATCCAGTCTGCACCATCCAGCTGGATCACCACCTTCACCTGCACCCACCAATTTCCGTTCGACCTTCACCCTGTGAGCTGACAGAAACGCGGTCCAACTGGAGCCCTGGGACTGCTCCTTGCTTCCATGTGGCCTCTTTGGCATCTCAGCCATGCCACTCTTCCTACTCACTTCTCATAGGTCAGCTCAAACAGTTGGTCTAACTCACTGGTACAGAGGTGACAGCTATGGTTTATGTCTAAGTACAACAATAAACACAGATTCAGCTTTACTCAGCTTCCCCACACAAAACTCTCTACGTCTGCACTGGGTTTACATCGCCAGATTTTGGCAGTGGACAGGCTTCAGGGGTGGCCTCTGGGAGATTAAATCAGGGGTTGTGCCTTTGCAGGTGGGGCAGGTTCCAGCTGGCTCCAAAACAGACCCACCACTTGCCAAAGCTGAGCCTATCAGAAAAACTGCTGGTGCTTCTGTGATAACATATTTAAGAAAGGGTAAAAAATTCTGCACAGCAGAGAGGGGAGTCACGAAAATGTGAAACAGCCCTGCAGACACCAAGTCAGTGAAGAAGGAGGAAGAAGTGCTCCAGCTGCCAGATTTCCCTACAGCCTGTAGAGAAGATCATGGTGAAGCAGATTGTCTCCCTGCAGCCTACAGAGGACCCCATGCTGGAGCAGGTGTGCATGCCCTGAAGGAAGCTGCAGCCCATGGAGTGCTCACACTGGAGCAGGCTCCTGGCAAGAACCACATCCCATGGGGGACCCACACAGGAGCAGTTTGTTCACTGTAAAGTTGTAGAAGTTGTAAGAGAACAACATTACAGTATACTGTCCCAAATGATGTTAATGTCTTTGGAAGTTTTTCTACAATTATATGCCCCCACCCTTACATGCTTCATTCTAAAAGCATTCAACAAAGCCCTACTCAGTAAGGCCTTATTTTAAAATACGCAGAGGAAAAGAACTGCTAGAACTTGCCAAACTGCTTGAAGCACAAGCTCCTTCCCTGCACAAGCTTCATCTTTCCAATGCCAAAGTCCACAACACAGTCACAGCATAGTTGAGGAAGGCTTGGAAGGGATCTCTTGAGATCAATGTAGTCCAATCCTCCTCCTCAAAGCATAGTAAGCTATATCAAGTTGCCCTGGATTTCTTCAACTGTTTCTAAGAATGGAGACCTCCACAGCCTTTCTGGGCAGGCTCATCCAGTGCTCAACCACCCTCACAACAAAAACAGTTTTTCTTCTCTTCAGATGCAATTTCCTGTACTTCAAGTTTGTGCCCGCTGACTTTTGTCTATTCACTGGCTATCACTCAGAAGAACTTGGCTCCACCTTCTTTAACACCCATCAGGTATTTATACACATTGATAAGATCCCCCTAAGCCTTCTCTTCTCTAAGCTGAACAGTCTCAGCTCGCTCAGTCTCTCCTGTAAGAAAGAAGCTCCAATCCGTTAATCATCTTTGTATCACTTCACTGTACTTGTTCCGGTATGTCACAGAATGGCTGAGGGTGGAAGGGACCTCTGGAGGTCATCTGATTAAAGTCCCCTGCTCAAGCAGGGGCACCAAGACCCAATTGCCCGGGACCATGTCCACACAGTTTTCAATTATCTCCAAGCATAGAGACTCCGCAAACTCCCGGGGCAACCTATGCGAGTGCTCAGTCACCCTCACAGTGAAAAAGTGTTTCCTGATGTTCAGACTGAACCTCCTATGTTTCAGTTTGTGAACATTGTCTCTGGTCCTGTCACTGGGCACCGTTGAATAGAGACTGGCTCCATCCTCTTTGCACCCTGCCTTCAGGTATTTATTATATTAATAAGATCCCCCTAAGCCTTCTCTTCTCTGGGCTAAACAGTCCCAGTTCTTTCAGCCTTTCCTGATGTAAGAGATGCTCCAGTCTCAGTCATCTTCATGGTCCTTCATTGGACTCTTTCCAGTATACCCATGACTCTCTTATACTAAGGAGCCCAGCAACAGCTTATCTATCAGGATCTTACGGGAGACTTCCCTGAAGTCTAAGTAGACAATGACCACTGCCCTCCCCTCATCTACAAGGCCAGTCATTTCATCATAGAAGTTTAACAAGTTGGTCAAGCAGGACTTCCCTTTGGGGAAGCCATGCTGACCATGCCCAATAATTTTCTTGTCCTTAATGTGCCTGGAGATGGCGTCCAGGATTAGCTGCTGCATCACCTTCCCAGGAATCATGTCTCTGTCCATGTCTCTGTTGTACTGGGGAGCCCAGAACTGGACTCCAGATGTTTCTCACCAGGGCTGAGCAGAAGGGAAGGATCACCTCCCTTGAGCTGCTTGTGACACTCTGCCTAATGCAGCCCAGGATGCTATTGGTTGTCTTTGCCACACAGGCATATTGGAGGCTCATGGTCAACTTGATGTCCATGTGGTCCAACAGGACCCCCAGAGCCTCTTCTGCCAAGCCGCTTTCCAAGCAGTCAGCGCCAAGCCTGTATTGGTGCATAGGGTTATTCCTCCCCAGGTGCAGGACTTGATATTTCCCTTTGTTGAACTCCGTAAGATTCCTGTCCATCCTTTTCTCCAGCCTGTCAAGGTGTCACCAAATGTCAGCACGCTCATGTGGTCTACCAACCACTCCTCCCAGTTTTGTATAATCTGTGAACTTGCTGAGGATGCACTCTGTCCCATCAACCAAGTCATTAATGAAGATCATAAAACAGTATTGGCCCCAGTGTTGACCCCTAGGGTACACTACCACTGGCTGTCCTCCAGTTAGACTTTGTCTCTAATCATAACCCTCTCAGCCCAGAAGCTCAGCCAGTTCAGTCTACCTCACTGTCTATTTACATAGTCTGTACTTCATCTCTGATAACATCCTCATTGACAAACTGGTGGTGTCAAAAGCCTTGCTAAAGTCAAAATAAGACAACATCCATTGCTCTCCCCTCATCTACCTAGCCAGTCATTACATCACAGGTTATCAGGTTGGTCAAGCCTGACTTCCCCTTGGTGAGTGTATGCTGATTATTCCCTGTGGACCTCCTTGTCCTTCGTGTGTCTGGAAGTCACTTCCCATATTAGTTGCTCCATCTCTTCCCCAGGGATTGAGGTGAGGCTGACCACCCTGTAGTTCCCTGGGTTTTCCTTCTTGCCCTTTTTAAGGATAGGAATGACATTTGCTTTCCTCCAGTCCCCGAATCACCATGATTATTCAAAGATTATCAAGAATAGCCTTGCAATTACATCTCCCAATTCCCTCCGCACTTATAGGTACATCCCATCATGGCTCATGGACCAGTCCTGTCTGTCCAGTTAGTTTAAATATTTCCTAACCTGATTCTCCTCCACTGAGGGCAAATTTACCTTGGCTTGGACTTTCCCAGCTATTTCAGGGGGCTGGGATTCCTGAAGATCTGTCTTAACAGTAAAGACTGAGGTGAAGAAGGAATTGGGTACCCTGGCCTGTTCCACATGCTATGTCACTAGGTCCCCCGTTCCATTCAGCAGCAGGCCCACTCTTTTCCTTGCTTTCCTTTTGCTGCTGGTGTACTTGTAAAATGTTTCTCGTTGCTCTTCACTTTCCTTGCCAGATTTAACTTCAGGTAGATTTTGGCTTTCCTAATCCTATACCTGGCATGCTTAGACTCCCTGGTCACTTCTCCCTACTTCCACCTCCTGTATGTCTCCTTTTTATGTCCATGTTTTGTCAGGAGATCCTTGTTCATCCATGCAGGGCTCCTGCCACCTTTACTTGCTTTCCTGCTTGTCATGATGGACTGTTCCTGAGCTTGGAAGAGTTGATCCTTCAAAACAAACAATACCCAGCCTCCCGCCCTAAAAAAAACCAACACTGAACCAAAAAAACCCACCCCAATCAGCTCTCTTGGACCTCTCTTCTCCCCAGTACAGCCTCCCATGAGACTCTTCCCAGCAAGTCCTTTAACAACCCAAAATTTGCTCTCCTGAAGTCCAGAGTTGTGATTCTTTTTGCTTTCTTCCCTCCACTCAGAATTTGGAGCTCCACTCATGGTGACTGCAGCAAGGCTGTCCCAACCTTCACATCTCTGACCTGTTCTTCATTGTTGCCATATTTACGTGAACACGCTTGGTACAGGCAATTTGCTTGCCAACCTGGACCACCACTTCTTTACCTGATCATTGGTCATTCTCTCCCTACCTCATTTATTTCATGGTCTCCTGTCGAAACTGTGAGTTTTTAGACAGTAGAACTGCCAGCCAACGTTCAATAGAGGTAGTCTTTGAGAAACCATTGTATTTTCACTTTTTATTCAGTTTTGCAAAGATTTGGTCAATCAGATGCCGTAGAATTCAAGAGGCACATACAATTCAGTTTCAGTTTCTTTTGGGACTGGAACATCTGCATGCAAAACAACAACCTGAACCTTGCCCAAGTGTCAGGGTGACTCAGAAGATGAGTATTGTTAATCCTCAAATCTCAAAAGGGTGAAAACACTAAGCACTAGCAAAGGCTCATTTTTTCGTACCAGATTTATTTCCAGTGGCTCATTTTTACTTAGTAAAATAAAAACAACAGTGACTCACTGCATTGCGGGAACTCCACAGGCCGTATGATGCCATCATTTTGGTAATTATCAGTGTGTCCTATAGACTGCATCCAGGTGTCTAGTGTTGAAACAAAACCTTCATTGAAATCCTCCTATTCCAGCCTTCTCCCTCCCATCCCTGCAACTTTCAGGCCCTTTTGTGCTTAATTAGAAGCATCGTTGGGCACAAAGTCTGTGTTTTAAAGAGTTCCAATTTAAAATAAGGAAATCTCTATCAGCCCAAAACAATAAACAGTGCATTTTTAAACAAAAGCTTGCTTAGATAGCAACAAGTTGAAAAATTTATCAATACTCTTTTAACATTAAAAAGGTGTTAGTCCTACTACCCAGTACTGGTGACGAAAACAGTATTTTCCACTGCTTATGTGATACAAAATCTTGAATTCCTATCAGATGATAGTTGCTCTGCCAACAGCATGAATTCTGAACAGTGTCTGTTTTCTTGTTTTTTTTTCATACAGAGTTGCTTTTGATGACTTTCAGGGAACTAAGATAAAATAAATCAACCCACAGCTTCTCTGTTCACTTAATCAAACAAATAAAACAGAAAAATTAAAAAAGCAAGCAAACAATGTATAGACGGATATAATGGATATGAACTTTCTTTTGGGATTCCCTATACTATTTGTTGAGTTGAACTATTGATTGACTGCAACAAATATGTTCAGATCTTAAGAAAATAAAGAATCAAATGTCTTAAGGGCCAGGAAGAGTAGTAGGAGGTGGGCAAGGCATCTGAAAAAAATCCACCAACATAACGGCCTCTAAACAACCACAGCCTAGCTGCACTAGGTACACAACTCTGAAAAGGGCTAACAAGTGCAGCATGTAGCTGGACCGACTTACCACCACTATTTAGCCCCCAAGACAACAACCAGCTGTATTATAAATACCCAATTTCCTTTTGCCATTCTAACATTTGAGCTCTCTTTAATTTTGAAGAAATATAATTAACCATGCAGTTAGATATTTGTAATCTCAAATATTAAACAAGAATTAATCTTTATCAATCCTCTGCTAGTAATATGAAAGAGAAAATAAACTCAGTAGAAGCCAATTTAATAAGCTGCTGGAGAAAGAGAGTCCTATTGCACACTGAAGTTTCCAAACCATTTATTACAACAGCTGTTTGATAGAAGATAGCAATTAAAAAGAAATTTGTTACCATGAAGGACAGCAGAATACTTAGCCACTCCTCTAACTGTGAATTTATACTAAGATCTCTACTGTCTGAGAAAATATGTTGTGCATTGGAGAAGAGTTATGTTGTAATTAATATTGCAGGTAACACTGAATAACTTAATCTAAGCCTTTCCAAACGGGGCCTAAAGGGCTCACATAAAATATCAAAGCAGGAAACAAAACAAACAAACCAACAGACAGACTTAGCCAACACCAAATTTGAGAAATTACTCAGATCCTAGATTAAGTCCATCTAACAATTAAATATGAAAACCTGATGCCTTGAAAAGATGAGGAAAAAAAAAATGCAGACAGCAAGGACCGCAATTCTACAAAGCCCAACCCAAGAAGCAGCAAGCAGCCGTAGCTCTCGACACAGTTGCCCACAACCTGCAAGAGGCCCCAAAAGAGTCTGACTCTTCCCTACTGATGCTAAAAGTCACAAGGCAGTCAAAGATGTTCATTCACAAATGAATATCCAGAGATGGAATATTCCCAAATCCTTGTAATCCTGCAAAGAGGAAGAAGAAATGGGAAGCCTTAACATTCATATTTTCTTCATAGCATGCTTTATCCTAGAGAGCACTTATTCCCCAAATACAGAAAAGGAGAATGGCTATACTGCTGCAAGAGGCAAGACAGTTGCTGATCAAGCCATTCATTTAAATGAATGCCATCATTAACTCTGTAAGCACAATGAATGTGCTTTGAGTCAGGTAACTTTTTTTTTTCCATTTCAGTAGGATTTTGGAAAAGCTTTTATTTTGAAAGATTTACCTCATCTCCTCTCCCTTTTTTGAAAAACCACTGTCGAATGCAATGGTATACATGATTCCTCAGTTTGATTTTCAAATTTCTCCTGCATCTTCGTTCCCCCCATTTCCAAAACCTTTTTCATCTTAAGATGTAGAGTGGAAGAATCCTGGTATTCCTAATTTTATTTTGCCATTCTAAATTTCCAGAGTTCAAAGAGTCATAAAAAATTACAGTTAAAAAAAAAAAAAACACAAAGCTGTCCTCAACCAACTATAATTAAAGACGTCAGCAGGGAAAAAAAGTTTAAATACATGAAATTGCTCCAGTCTTGCACCTGTTCTTAAGAAAGTTCTGTTTCCTGCACAGATGAGCTGACACATCCTCCTTCTGAAGCTGTACAGCTGCTAACTTAGAGAAATTTTCAGTGCAGGAAGTGGTATCAACACACTTCTGGAGGCTAAGGGAGAAAGGAAATTTCCTTACCAGGCTGATTCCCAGTATCTCCTCCAAATTCAACCAGATTCCCTCCGCTGTCTGACACAATATGTGGAAAGTAACAGTTAATATTGCTCACAATTAGCAAAAGGATAGGCTATTACCAATTTCTATTGAGATCTCCTTGCAGTGTAAAATCTAGCTACTGGAGTACCTGAAGTATTTTTTAGGTTCTTATTTTATAGGCACAGATTTTGCTTATATAACAGACCTGTATCATAAAAACTTCCTTAACAGTGTTTGAGTACGGAGGTATAGTTGTGACAACAAAAGGAAACAGGGAAAGGCAAAGAATAAATTTGCAAAGGAAAAGAGAACCGGTGTAATGAATGGCAGAACGGAGCCCAGTGAATAGAAAGAAAGGAGGCATGGGAACAGAAATGATATTGGATACTATAATGAGGACAAACTTCCACAAGCTGAACCTTTTCTGAGTAACTCCCTCATCCTCTCAACTACAAACTGTTACTAAGATTTTAAAAAAATAAAACGCAGATTGCTTGTTTGTTTCTTACTAGTCTTTGACAAAATAAATTGTACCCAGGGTATGAGAGTTAATCACCATCAGAAACTTTTTTACCAATGGAGCATCCTCATACTTGAAGAACACTGGAGAGCAAAACAGGGATCTCTACGCTAAGAGTACTGGCAATAGTAACTACTTTTGATGGAAAAATCTCTGGTTCAAAGAATAACAATGTGTTAAATTAACCTGACAAATGAGATATAGCTGCCAGACAAGCAACCTCCTAACTTCCTGTACATGTATGGATGAGCAATATGCTTTAACATAAGGACTCTTTCCTTAAAATATTTATAGGCAGTTTTGAAAAAACGGAGACCACATACAATGCTATATACTATCTTGCAGTCTTTTTGTGTTTATAAACACGTCCAAATGTATAATCAGCAGATAAGTCAATTCCCGTTCCTCAAAGCTGTTTTTTTTTTCCTAAAGTACTTGCCTGTAGTTACCACACGGTGGTATCCATGATAACAGTTTCTGCTATATTGCAATTAAGTTAATACCCTAAATTGATTCTGTGGATCTCTTTGGGCAGATATCACAGAATCCAAAAATGGTCAGGGTTGGAAGGGACCTCTGGAGATCATCTACTCCAACCCCCCCTGCCAGAGCAGGGTCACCTACAGGAGGTTGCACAGGACGGCGTCCAGGCGGGGTTTGAATGACTCCAGTGTGGGAGACTCCACAACCTCTTTGGGCAGCCTGTGCCAGTGCTCTACCACCCTCAAAGTAAAGAAGTTACTCCTCATGTTAAGATGGAATTTCCTATATTCAAGTTCGTGCCCATTACCTCTTGTTCTGTCACTGGGCACCACTGAAAAAAAAGACTGTTCCCATCCCCCTGGTACCCTCCCTTTAAGTATTTATAAGTATTGATAAGATCCCCCCTCAGTCTTCTTTTCTCTAGGCTAAAAAGACCCAAGTGCCTCAACCTTTCCTCATAAGAAAGATGCTCCAACACCCTAATTACCTCAGTAGCCCTTTGCTGGACCCTCTCCAGCTGTTCCCTGTCCTTGAACTGGGGAGCCCAGAACTGGACACAATACTCCAGATGCAGCCTCACCAGGGCAGAGTAGAGGGGGAGGATGACCTCCCTCGACCTGCTGGCCACACTCCTTTTGATGCACCCCAGGATGCCATTGGCCCTCTTGGCCACCAGGGCACATTGCTGGCTCATGGTCATCCTGTTGTCCACCAGGACTCCCAGGTCCCTTTCCACAAAGCTGCTCTCCAGCAGGTCAGCCCCCAACCTGTACTGATGCCTGGGGTTATTCCTCCCCAGGTGCAGGACCCTACACTTGCCCTTGTTGAATTTCATTAGATTCCTCTCTGCCCAACTCTCCAGCCTGTCCAGGTCACGCTGTAAGGCAGCACAGCCTTCCAGCATGTCAGCCACTCCTCCCAGTTTTGTGTCATCAGCAAACTTGCTAATGGTACACTCTATCCCTTCATCCAGGTCATTGATGAATATGTTGAACAGGACTGGACCCATGGAGATGCCATTTTAGTTAACTAAAAAGAGAGGAATGCCCACTTTAATCTTCAATATAGAACCGGGGCTTGTGCAATTCTTAAACAACTTGTGGCAACTGAAATGCTGAGGGAATGATTCAAGTAATAACTGAATAAAGCCTTATACTTAGAAGAAACTGGCATGTTCCTTCTTTGTTTTCTCAGTTCAGCAATTATTACTCTGGTGTCTCCATTTCTAAAAGCGTAGTATTCACAGCTTTGCTTCCTAAAGAATGAAAAGAGCCTTTGTATTTTAAACACTGTCTAGGAAAATAGTCAAGGTAAGAAAGCAACATATATTAGCATTAAGTGTCACACGTGTTTGCTCTGTGGTAGCATAATAATATTGAGATGAAGAGCTAGCTCCAAATGCAAAATGCTATGACCATCAGACCCCGTTCCCTGTGTAGCACCACAGCTGGGGAGGATGCAGCAGGGATGCTGTTGGAACAGAAACAAACCAACAACAGTTAGATGAAACATGCTTAGTACGTGGTACACCCCGCTTTCAGCAAACACGTTCTTTTGATTTAGTATTGATTTCACAACTTGTGACACTAAACATTAAATGTGACAGGGGTTTTCATAAAAAGGGTCTTAAAAGAAAGCAAAGTATTTAAAAATAGTAAAAGGATGGGGAAATATGGAAAAAGATGCATGTTTCAGTCCAAAACATTCAGTTCAGAATGTCTTGACTGACATTATCTGGACACAAGTTTCTCCCAGCAACTCACGTGTTAAAAAAAACCCAACTTTTTCACCCTTGTTATGGTCAAGTTCACTATTTTTAGCCATTTTAGCTCTACGTAATTTCATGATTTCACCCAAATAATCTTAGCATTTGAAAACAATCATGATGGTCATTCAACTGATGTCAAAAGTACCATAGAGCAATGTTTAGAACACTGTAGGGTATTTGCACAAGTAATCTACTAACAGCTTTAAAATCAATATTCAAAGGAAATTTCCAGTCACACAGGATGCATACTTGAAGTTAAGAACATAAACCCTAATATTTAATAAGCAGGTTGCTTATTTGTATTAGCAAAACTAGACCACAAAAAGAGTACTTGCTGCCTTCTGTGTTTCTCTCACATGTAGGTGAAATATTTGTACACCAAATAAAAATACAAGGACAGCCACCTGCACTTCAGAACACAAGTATGAGCAGAGACAGTGAAAATAACTCTTAACAATTTCATTATTGGGACATCCTCCTACGCTTACTATTGCTTTCATGTTGAATACAAAGACCCTTTCAAGTTACAATGGCTTTTGAAGACTAATAGGAACAGAAAAAACAATTATCAAAACAGATTCAGAAAGACTGGAACACACTAATAAGAATTCTTCAGTACACTGTACAAGTAAGCATCTTGCCAGAATGAAAAATGCCTTGAAAATAAATACAAAGGGACCTGTTCTCCTGCAAAGTGCTTCAATAAAATATATAACAGATTGCACCAAATGGAATTCTTAAGACAACAAATGTTCCTCTGAAGTATACTTATAAGCCATAATTAAAGATATCCTTGCCAAGCTGTATTCAGAAAGAAAAATTATGAAGTCTCCTAGGAAGCAACTACCCACCCAATTCTTTATAGTTTGTATATCTTGGAAGTCTTTTATAGACTACATTCCGCCATTATCAGTCACAATATAGTCTAGTGACAATTCTCCAAGTACACTCTGAATCTGAAACCAATTGGCTCATATACAGGTGCTAGAAGTATGCACAAGAATCACATTGCATTGTTAGTTATCTTAATTAGCATATTTCAGATTCTCTTCATTTTCAGCCTTTTCTTATGGTGCTCTTTCCATTTGTACAAAAACACAGATAGGCCAATACCACCTGTTACTTTACTGAACCGCATCCTCCAGAGGTGCCTTGGGTTCTCAAACTCAGTAGATTTGGCAAAATGACTTCCAGTAGTACCAAAAAAAGCAGAAAATTAGGTGTTTTAAGACATTGTATTAAAAAAAAACAAAAAAACAAAAAAAACCCACACAACAAAAAACCCAAACCACACCACAAAACCTCAGGAGTTTCAACTTTCCACTTGAGATTGGGAAACACTGGAAAACAACAGTAGTAGTAGAAAAGAAACCTTTCTGGAGGTTTGAGAAGCTAGCGATCTGATACACTGCTGCACTTCATAATGATGCCTTCAATGGATGACTACTGGCATGTCACACATTTCCAAGGCCACCACCTTAGAAAATTGAAATACTTACTTTGAAATGCTTATCCTATTACAAAACAGAGCACAATGCCCGTAACAAACAGTGCTCCATCTGTTTTCTTGCGTTCTGTTTTCTTCATCATCTGACAAATCATAAACACGATTAAATGATTAATTTGCCCACACCACCATAGAGAAACACCTTTCCTTCCAGTCTGGCAGCAGAAGCAGCAACCAGTTTTAGCCCACTCTGTTTAGATGAGCTGCTACAGTTCCCCAGTTAAATGGGCAGCACACCAGCAGAGGCATTGGACTTAGACTTGGTTCTCTCAAGGCAGAAAGACTTACAAAACTGGTGGCTAACTCTGCATGGATTTCCAAATCGTAGTTTTATACAAAAGAAGCCTCAGCAGGTGCTGAACATACATCTCTGCAATGCACAATGTCTAAAATGCTTTTTAGCAAATCAAAGGGAAGAACAATGCATCCTGGCCTTGGAATACACAGACAGACACCAGCAAAGGCTGGAAATCTTCCCTTTGTCATCCACTCAGCAGCCTCCCCAACCCCAAATGCTGCACACATCCACGCTAAGCTTGTTTCTTAGAACCAGCACTGTATAAAAGGGCAGCGGGGAGAAGTGAGAGGAAGCAGCAACAACATACTACAAAAGCATATGAACTTTTGCAGAATGGAAACTTGGCTGAACTAACTGAATTTGAGTCATCTAAAAGAGCTGACTCTCAGCCTACCTCCACACATTGTTCTCTGAACTTTGATTTTTACCTTTTTTCCTCAGAAAAGAACACATGGACTCTGATATACATTGAGTTTCTACTTCTCCCATCACCGGGTTTTGAGATGCATACTTGAGAACTTCAATTTTATTTATTTATTAGTAAATCTAAGTCATTTGAAAAATGAAGTGTCCCTCCCTCTCCCTATTCTGTAAGTGCTGCAACAGAAAGAAAATGTCACTATCTCTTATTTGCCCCGTGATGTATGGACTCCTGTACAGAGGCAGACACCTACTTTCTCTCCCTGCGACACCTTTCAAACTTCCCCTCCTGCAGTCAGCTCTGAAGGCACAAAGCATACAGCTCCTCTCAGAGGAAGAAAGTTCAGGAACCTTTCTAAAGCCTTCCATTCACAGGGGGCAAATTCAGCCAAACTGGGCAAAATCTACCGAATCTGAAATGTAAAAAAAAAACTTTGCCATATATTATTGCCCTTGTTATCTTTCTTACTTTTTTTCCTTGAAGCAATGGAAAAAATCTTTTGTTTACAGAGGACCACATACCAAGCAATTTTCTTTCTTTCTAACAAGCCTTCCTTTAACTGTGCCACCTCTCACCACTCATCCTCCCGGTGCATCGAGAAAATCTTCACTGGTGCCATACAAATATCTGTATCACAGAATATATTTTTAAACAATAATAAAAAGGGTTACCTTATCCTTTTATCTTCAACTTTTTTCAGATATTCATCTCTCTTCAGTACTCCCAATATTGTTTCCCTTTCATGCTCCAACAAGAATGACAAATTGATGATCTCCAAGTGCTTCGTCATGATTCTTCAGCAGCCACTCCTTCAATGACTGCTTCCTCTAATCAATTCTTCCAATGATGTATTTGCACAAGTCCAAAGGCACGTTTGTATCAGAGTTCAAAGATCTGCACAGTCAAGAGGTATTTTAAAAAATGCTTCTTTAAGTTAACCAGGTGTCAAGATTGCATTGTTTTGTCTTCCGACTATGCAAGAAACAAAGGTTTCTTCTTTTTTTCCTCCTGAAGAAAGGCAGTCATTTTTGTGGTTACTGAATGCCCCTGTGTCCTGGCTGATGCTCAGTGGCACGCTGCAGGCCTTCAGACTGCATTCACAAGCAGCTGCAGAGTCAACTTCATGGCATAATTGTAGTTTGCAGCCACAAAATAGCTGGGTATATTTCAAACTACCTGCAAGTCAAAACAAACAAGTGTAGGTGATTTTGACATTACCATCATTCTGATTTGAAAAGGGATTAATCTAGTCATGGTTTGAAAGCCACCAAAGAATGGCTCGCAGACTATCAGGTTATCTCAAGAGCTACTTATAAGTCATGTTTTCTATGTTGTTGTTTATTTACTCGCTAATGTTTGATTATTATGCTCCCACGAGGGCTCTGCAATTATCCTCCTACTGCAATACATTTAAATGACTACATTCACCTTGTAATACTTCCAAACTAACAGTAATAAGCATGGGGGCAGGGGGGGAGGAATGATTCTACTTATTTCCCTGAGATTACTTTAAGGGAAAAGAAAAAATTAACAAGCGGAAGGGCTTCAGAGGACAGCAATAAAGGTAAGACTCACCTCAAAACAAGTATACACCTACATCTCAGCAAGTCATCCATTACACTTGTTTCACAGTCAATTCTGAGAAATAGGAACTTTCAAGGAGTGATTTATCCACTTACTGCAGACATTTAATTTAGGATGACATGTTCTAGAAATGCCCATTCTCTTCCAGGCAATATGGCAAGAACTTAGAGTGACTTATTAACCTGTAGCCACCCGGAAATAAGACAAATTTAACTTCCCCTCCCCCCCTCTCTGAATCATTTTGGTTGAAAGAGATCTTTAAGATCATGAAGTCCAGCCGTTAACCTAGCACTGCCAAGTCACCACTAAACCACGTCCCTCAGCACCACATCTACACATCTTTTAAGTACCTCCAGGGATGGTGACTCAACCACTTCCCTGGGCAGCCTGTTCCAATGCTTGGTAACCCTTTCAGTGAATAATTTTTTCCTAACATCCAATCAAAACCTTCCCTGGCACACCTTGAGTCCATTTCCTCTTGTCCTCCTGCTTGTTATCTGGGAGAAGAAACCAACACCCACCTTGCTACAGCCTCCTTTTGGTCATTTCTAAACAGAAAACAACTTCCAAGCAAAACCAGAAGAGACACCCTAGTCCATACTGGAGCTCTGAACTTGACTCTATTTGGAAAGAGTCACCAGTAAGCTACCTGGAAAATACCTAAAACTTCTAGCTAACTGGTTGGAAGAGCCAGCCCTCACAGTCTCATAAGTAAACAGAGTTTCACACTGAAACAAAGCATGACCTCCAAGACACTTTTCCTTAAAAAAAAATTAAGCTATGTGACCAGATGCACATTGTACTTTGAAGCATACATACATTATATACAGTATACAAACATAAACCCATTTATACATAAGAAAATGCACCCACATCATCATACATAAGTGCAAATACATGTGTGCATACACAGGTGCACATATGCTATATGATAACGCAGATTTATTTTATATTAGGCATGCTGGAAGAGCTTTTTTTTTTTTTTTTTTTAAAGCAGCCCTTCCTTCCCTAGCTTTCAACATTTTGGAAAGATTTTGACAAAGATGAATAGCACAGAGAACTGAAGGAGTAGTGTTCACAGTCTAAGACAACTATGGGTATAAGGCAAGATACTCTTCTGTTTCCCTGCCTAACAACCACTGAAGAAGCAAATACTGTTGCCAATGCCATCAAACGAAATTCTTATGTTGCTTTTCACCAGCTACTTCAGAATGAGTTTTGAAATACTCCATTCCCCCAGTTATTAGTAAAAGATACAAATGTCATAGTTTAAGTAAAAAGAAGATTTTTGCTTATTAGTCTCACATAAGCATGGGAATTTCTTCTGATATTTTGTAACCTGTTTCAATTAATAATATTTCAATTAATAATATTTTTCAGTTAATATTTTTTCTATTTTTTCTTTTTTTCCTAAGAAAACAATAATATAAATCTCACTGTTTCTGCAATACAGATCCAACTATCAGTGTCGCTTTCACCAGGTAAGAAAATGGGACAGAAAGGTCATACGCAAACTGAAAGCACAGAAAAAGTCAATGCAAGACAGAAATACAAGTCAGGATTGCCAATTATGAGCTTACTATTACTGAAAATTGGGAAACAAACCAACCACAGACTACTTTTGGCTAGATTGCTATCTTAAACGTATAAAAGCCAAGAGAGTTAGAAAAGGTTTAACTGAAAAGTAACATTACTGAAAAGAAAATTGGTCCCATTTCACCTCAAACCAGGATAAAAACACACATGGAAAAAAATTACTTTGATTCTCTGCATTTATTTTAATAGAAAAAAAACAACACTGGACCACTATGCTTATTCTTAAATTCTTGAAAATGGTGTTTTGATTAATACCATAGTTACTTGTAAGTAAGAGGAAGAAATCCAACATGTGAATTATACTTTGTTACTATCAAGGCAGCTAACTTCTTTCTTGAATTGCCTAGCAAAATGCCTGCTGAAAACAGGGTTTTCATCCCAACTTGATCCTAACCTCGGTGAGATAGGGAGCATAAGGCACCGGCATAGAACTTACATAGCCAAGGTCAGCAGTCGGAGAATAAGCTAAGTTGCTTGGCTGGTCAAGGTGCTCCAAAGTTCTGGCCACAAGTTTTGCAGGGGTACCATACGTCACACACAGCATTATTCTGAAAGGCTGTTTGGTTTTTTTTTTCTTTTAAACTAAGAAAAAAAGCCAAGTTTTATTGAAAAATGGAAACACAAGCGGTTAAGGGGAAAGAATGAGAAATACAATTAGAAATTTAGGACAACAAAAGTGTTAAAACTGGTCTCTGACAGCACCATTATTGTCTTGATGATGATCTACAGGTCACCAGGGTTCCTGCAGAACAGTGCAGCAGTATGACAAGCAGGCTGACAAGAACACTCTACCTTGTAAGATGTATTCTGGTATTGGGAATTCAGGGAAGAGAAAAAACACTTCAAAATATTAACCTGACATCTGGCCATATTTTCTGAGCTTTTTTTTCTTTTAACTGTAAAGAGATTAGTACTCCTGTCAGAATATCCAAAACCCCCCAAAAATTCCCTTTGGGAATGCATGTAAGCATGTCATCTATCCTTGAACGTCCTGGAAGAATTTTCTCTCAATACAGGCAGGCACATACAAAAACCTAAAATTACTGAGGTGACATGCCGTAATTGGAAATCCAGTTATTTAATTTGCTACCTGGAGCATAGCATCAAATATATAGACTCCAGAGCAGAACTAAGCACTGGTAAGGGTGAAAAGATTACAAACTGTCAGATTAGATGGATTTAAAATTTAAGGGAGTGCTACGCTATCCTGTGCCAGACATAAATCAGCTGAAAGATCATTCCATTAAGCTTCTTACAGCTTGCACCAGCGAGGAAATCCTACACCACAGAACACGCACCATTCGCAGCAGCGGCAACACTTGCAGATAGAAAGCAGGTACAACCTAAACCCCACACGAATGGAGATCCTTCTGAGCCACAAATCAACAAGCAGTCACAGCAACCCCTGGCTATGCTCAGGAATAGGTGGGGAAGAGGTTGGATTTAGGGCCCAGCAGCAATGATGGTGGTAAGAGGTTTGAAGGCATAGAGAGTGGAAGGTGTTAAGGAAGGAGAGAACTGAAGAATTATTCTTACTGCCCACAGGCACAACTTGACACTGCAACTGATGTCCAAGTTACCACTGCCTTCCATGCTGTATGAGACTGGCTTAGAAAGATCAGAACAGACTCACCGGACAGTGGTCTGGTCAAAAAAATTCCGGTATGTCATGCTGACAGTTGACCTTTTAGTTGAACTATGTGGCTCTTGAACGGAAATTATTATAGTCGTCTTTGTAAAGACAACAGAAACTACATTAAAGTTTGCAATATCAAGAATAATGCAGAGATTTATAATGTTTACCAAATAGATCCAAATTACATTCATGTTGCCTACATTAACAGAAAGATGTTTGTAGTAAAATCTGTTCTTGTGGAAAGACTATAATCAACTGAAGTTGTATCCTATTCACAATGGGTTCTGTTTCTTTCTTTTTATTTTTTACTGAACATACCTGGGAATAGATCCTTCAGTCCTTATGACAAAAATCTTGTGGGTTTTAACTGTCTTTGTCATGTAACAGTGGAATTTGGCAACTGTCAGGAAATACAATTTTACCTGCTTATGTGTTCAACCAACTCTACGTAGGTTAAAGTATCTTGTGAATCGGCAAAAACATTCTCCTAAAGAGACAGGATGGCAGCCTCTTTAATGATCTCATACTCAATATTAGGAAGACATAAAACCCACCAATGACAGTCTTAAAAAACAGCATCCTCAAATTTCCCGTATTGCTTTGGTGGAGTAACACAGTCTCCAGCCCAACTCCGAGTGCGTCGGCAATACAGCTTTTGCGTTCAGGGCTTCAGTAACAGATCCGATGCTGAGATAGCCCATTTTTTCTGTCCACCAGCTATCCAACGTATGAGTACCAGCCAGTTAATTGACATTAAAATTCGGACCCAACTCACCTTCCAGCTTTTCTTGCGCACTATAGAACTGCTACTGAAAAAAAATACAGATTTTCTAACCAGACACTGCCTAGCTGCTGAAGCTGCAGCAAATATCTCAAGAGAAGTTCGTATTTGTTCAGACAGGATTCCTTCTAAACACATTACACTTATCACCTCTGCCTAGGTGATACTCTCCACCCCAAGCCAGCTGAAGTACCAACAGCAGTTAACTTTGCATGAGCCAAGTTTTCCCAGTTCTTAGATAACGTTACTCTTTTGGGACTGAACACGAAGCAGATCTAGGCAAAAATCCCTTGTCCCTGCACCCTACTTCACTCCTGCCTAATTAGACAAATTTTGCAGAGAAACTCTGATAACACTGCCTTTATTCTGCCATGTGCTGGTACAAGAGGTACCAAAACATCCCCTACCTCACCGCAGGAGACCTTCTGGTTTAGCTCCCACACCTTTTGTGGTAAGCGGTGGGCATTTCTATTATACACGTAGTTGTTAAACAAAAAAAACCCGACAATAGCAAAACCAGCAGGAACACTCGCTCTATGGAAAAGGAGACTAATAAGTAACGAGACAGTTTTTAACAAACTACCACTTAAGACTTCCCTGCTTTAGACAACGCACGATTAGAGACCAGGCCTGTATTTCACATAAAGATTTAATAGGAAAATTTGCACTGCTCCTTTCCTGCACTACTTTTTTGCTCTCTCTCTAAAAAGCCCAGAATAAATCAGCTGACAAAAGCTGAATTATGAACCGACTTAGGGTTTAAAAACAAAAGAAGCCACCCAGCTTTTAGAAAGTGACAACTATCCCTTTAACAGACTTCTGATGTTTTATTAAGCAGCCCTGTGGCTGGTTAGGAAATTTAGTTGTTTTCATCTGAAACTGAGTGAAGATTTCCCACAACAGAGCATTTGGGGAACACTAAAATTCAGATTAGGACACATGGAAAAATGCAAAGCCCCCTAATTAGTTCTAATCTACATTCAATTTGTAGATAGAGCATTAAATTAATAAGTCAGAGTAATGCAACGATCTAACATTGGACTTGCAAAGGACCTAGTAAAGGAGGAGGAATGAAGTGACACAATGGCAAGAGTGTAAGCGAGCCTCTCGAGTATGTGGTTGATTTCCCTTGCCTCATGAAAAGGGGCAGAAGAACTGCTCATTGGGACTATCTGCATTCTTTCCCCACTTCTATCCCTGTGGAAAGGGATTTCTAGAATTGAGTCTTCCTCTCTGAAGTTATTGTTGAGGGAAGATACGTTAGAAATAACAGACTCGTTAGCACACAATAGCTCTTGCAAAATTATAACTTCATAATAAGGTGCAGTTTACCCCGCAGTATACCTTCATCCACTGTATGTAGGTACCATGTCTATCCAGGGAGCATTTGCTCACCCTCCCAAGACAAAAGAATTACTTAAGGCTTGTTTAAGGAGAAAAAGCATTACATTGGGGAAGAACATGCCTTTTTGGTTTTTTTTTTTTCTTTTTTTCTAGCTGCTAGCACAGCTGCTTGTGAAATACAGGACCCCCAAAACTGAATCTTCATGTGGGATGTTAGTTATGAGCTACAGTACATACAATGAATCCACTGCAATCAGCTACATTTGCAGATACCACAGGTGCAGTGACCACTGCTGTCACTGCCACGTGTACCTTCCTGAACCCGGCAAATCAACAGCTTCACCTGCGCTCCAAAACACTTTCCCCTCATCTCTCCCTCATCTTCTCGGGAAGGAGGGGAAGCATCCTGCTCCTAGGAGACAGAGGCAGACCTGAAAGGAAGAGAGATGAAGGGAGCGGAATTATTCTCTTTTCTTTAATGGCACTATTATCAAATTGCTTGATGCAAGGAATTACTCCCACTGCCAAGCCATTATGTTTACTTAGCCAGAAGCCAGTTCGTGGAACAATTTAGTGACTCAGCAACAGAGGCAGTATTTTCCACATGCACTGACTACAGTGGCACAGGAACCACGGCATCACTGCACATTGCTTGAGGGACAGAATCTTCACCTACTGCTGATGGGAAGTTCTTTGCCAGCAGAGAAATGTGGTCTGCACTAAACATATTTACTAGCACAGGTGTATATGGGATAGGCCCAAACAGTATTTTCATACTGGTTAAGATATTCCTAGCACAGTAGGTGAATGCAGCGTGGTGTTGTGGACTGTAATTGACTTGTGCCACACGAGAAGCTGAGATAAGTCGTCTCCCATAAAGGAACCGACCACTGTCCAAACCAAAGCTGCATGAGGCACATGGCAATGTTTGAAAGTCAGCAGGAGCAGGACCCATAGCACTGCTGCCTCTGACACATGCTTCAGGCGGCCACAGTTCCCACCTTCGACCTCAGTGCTGGCACTAGGTACCACGGTGTGCTGAACCTGGATCCAGTGCGCCCAGCTTTGACACTTGAATGAATAGAGACACATTTCATATGTGCAATGCTTAAAACACACCAGTACTATGTGTCCTGAGTCCACTCACACGGGGGTCTGAAATAAAATTAAAAACTAGGATGGCATCACTAGGTAGCCACCAAAACATGCTCCATATTGTCTTTTATCTTTTCTGAGGCCCAGAGTTGTAGGCAAGCCTATGATGGAGGAAGGAAGGTAAGAACTGCCAACACTGTCTAATAAAATGGCAGAAAGACATTAAAAAGGTTCTTGTCGTACCAAGAACCTTTAACAAACGTAAAGCTCACTGTCTTGAGAGTGTAATGGCCAACTTGTCTTTCCTCCTGTTTTAACTTAAGCATACTACATGCAGAATGCCATATACAGGAGCAAGAAAAACCAGCTTCACTTCTCAGCGATGTGTTTGCAGACTGTACACGCCCAGGTAAGCAAACTAAGTGCCAGCAGGTGCTGAAGCACTGGGAAACGCTTGTTGCACAAAATCAATAAATTTGCGAGGTACGGAAGAACTACAAGACACTGAAGTCAAGTGGCAAGAAAAGCAAAGCAAATCAAACCAAATTTCTGGAATGCGATCTCAGTTAATGGCACACAATTAGACTGAGTGAGAGCTCTAGTCGGTATTACAATGCAAACAGTAAGCAGATTTTTGACTAAGAACAAACTTCAAAGATCTTTAAATATAAGAGCTGGAAGTTTTATGAACTGGCAAGTCATATACTGCATTAAAGAAAGGGTCACGTATAAGTGGCAGCAACGTTGTTTGAAGAGGCATTAAAAGCACAGACTACCATCATACAAATTTGTATTAGTGCACTGAAATGGATATAAAACGAGAGAAAAGCTGAAACTCCGATTCTTTAGCTCTACCTCTCTAAGTCATGTACTATAAGCACATTTGATGTCACAGTGGTCAGGAAAACTCAGATTCATTAATCAAACAAAAACAATGGATTCAGAAGCAGCTAATTTTTTAGGTCAGGCACAATTCCAGCTTTCTGGTAATGTCTTGGCAAAGCTGTCATATACCTATAGGACTGCAGATCTCTCTCCAGCCACAGCCAATGCCTTTGAGCTATATCTAATTTCTAGCACTCGTGTAATAACATTTCCAAAACCAAAATCGTAAGTGTTTAAAGACTAAAGCAATAATGTTAAAGTTGTGAAGTCTACAAAGTATTCTACCTTACTGTGTAAGAAAGCAGTAAATTGACATGCCTGATTATAAAAATAAGAGAGGTAAGACTAAGCTCAGCACTGCAGGTCTGAGAATTCATTAAACCACTCTCCTACTATAGGTCTCCCTCTGTTTTTCACCCCTTAACAAAACCTTCAAGAACATGAAAAAGCATTTAAAAAAAAAATGCCATTTTTTGTTTCTTCGCTGTAGAATTTTAGGCTCATCCAGATGCCCAAACGGTCAGGTTACATATCGCATGCGACAGGGAACACCACTGCCCAGTGAAATCTCCCTATGGAGTACACGGCTTGGCTGCTACCCCAACAACCTTATGTTATTTTTCAAGTGCACTACGCCGGGAGAAAGGCAGCGTGCACACAGGCAGGGGAACAAGTGCGGAACAGACCAGAGGTAGAGAGTACACCAGACGATGTTCGCTTGTGAACATGAGCCCACGCTCCCCAGAGATCCTACAAAACAATGACATGAGAGAATTTAACCCCTTAGGTGATGCTTTGGAATAAACAAAAATCTAATAGTCTTCTCTGTATTACACCACCTTAGCTAATATACTTAAAAGCAGGAGGCAGGGAGCGGGAAGAATGGCACAACAGGGTGGCAACCTTTTTCTTTTGTTTTGCTCATCATTGAGTAAACATGGTTCACTTTCCTGGCTGAGCATTTAACCAGAAAAGATGATACCTCCCAGGGTAAGAATGGAAATAAAATTCAATGCGTCAGCTTGCAAAATTAAACAAATGAAACAGATCTGAACCAAAGAACGAAGGAAGGAAAAATAATTTTGCTATTGTTAAGCAAAAAACATCTGTGCAATGATAAATCACCCATGAAAATATGACTTATGGCTTGAGTCATCTCAATCTTATTGCTTAGTCACAGCGTGTATGAAGGCAGTATTCATTCAGCACTGAACTTTACCTTAATACATTTATTTGCTGTGTCTCTATACTTTCTGTGACGAAATGGAAAGAAAAGCAGTGAACTGAGGTCTAGAATAGAACAGGTTTATACACAGTTGTAAAGCAAGTTCTAATATGTACATTTTGTTTGATAGCTAGATAATATATAAATTTAACCAAGATCCACAGTTATGAAATTTAACTAAGACAAGTTGAAGTTTATCAACTGTTTACTTTTAAAGAATTTGTAGCACCCATTCCCCACATTAAAATCGGCACAGCATTTGGGAGCAAGAAATCACTTCTTGATAGTGAGTTCCCTTAGAAATAGAAAGCAAGTACAACGCCAGCAAGTTTCCTAAACCACGACATACTTCTTTCTAACCACTAGCATTTCTCACAACTATCAACAGAGTGAGTTTAAGAGAAGTTGATTTAATACATATTATGTTATGAGATGATTGCATTTGACACCAGGATGCACAGGAAAGGAATGAGCTAGCACAGCCAGGACACCTGAAAGCCGCTATCGGCTCTGTTACTGGTCAGCAGTTGCTGCTCCATCATCTAGTCATGGCCTATCTCCATACTCCTTAAACACCCTGTCTCCTGTTCACTGGGACAGCTCTGGGCAGCTACCATCATGTGTAACTGTGTGCGAGATCCCCAAAGCAGTGGTCTGTACTGCAGCACTATTACAGGACGCTTCATCTGACATGAAGGAGAAAATTCATGGTAAAACATGAGGATTATTTTCATTACCTCACAAGATATTCTCACAAAAAAGAAAAAAAAAGTATCTGTTTCTTTTAGCCGCAGCAAGTGATTGACTGAAATATTAGCAGGTTTGCTTGATTTCTTTCCTCAACAAAAGTGTCTCATCAGAAAACACCAACAGATATGTTCCACAGAAATGGATGAAGATTCTTCAAAAATTTCAATAGAAACTTGTTCATAAGTCTTCAAATGTTTTCACTAATTTGCTGAACTAAGAGTACTCTAAAGAAGGTGCCTTGACTTTCTCAAACACCTAATTTTGCAGAAAAACTCATGACTATTAATCTGAGGTTTAGTCCACTTGATAAAATTCTGTCATTGACTTCTCTTTCTTCATGAATGAAGAAAAATGACATTACCTCTGAACTTTGCAAGGGGGCTGCAGGAAGATTGCTGAGGAACTGCAGCCAGGCTGCAGAGTCAGAGAAGAGGGAACTAGCATTTAGAGGAGCCATTTGGAAAAGCATCCACCAAGCCAGTGAAAGGCCCTCTGGGTTTGGGGAGAAGGGAACCATGGAGCTTGTGTGCAAGTGCTTTGAATGAAGAGATGTGCATGTGGCATGTGAGTGTGTAGGAGATAAGGAATCCAGTTCTCCATTATTTCAGCATGTTAGATGCTAAGTGCTTGTTTGCCAGTCTGCAACAATAGCATGGTGTAGTAACACTCATTATCTGCTAGACGCAGTAACAACTTTCTATTTGATTTAGCGAAGCAACTGGATTCAGGTTTTAATGAACAGAAATGTTTGTTTTCATGCACACTATGGGTATATAATCATACATTATATGACTTAGCTCTATAGAGCTGTGAAAAATCTTCAGGAGATTCATCTGCCCAGCACGGGCGGGTGGGGGTGAATGTTGTACTCAATGATCTTTAAAGGTCAGTTCCAACTCAAACCATCCCATGATTCTATTCTATATCTCTTATTTATTCTGACCTAGTCATCCCAGCCCCACTCTGTAAGCAAGAGAGAGAAACAGGCATTTCTAGGGCATGACTCACTTCACCTTCATAAGAAGATTTTAGAAAGGTTAGAGGAATCCTTGTCTAGTAGCATCCA
Source organism: Ibidorhyncha struthersii (assembly GCA_013398815.1). Lineage (NCBI taxonomy): Eukaryota > Metazoa > Chordata > Aves > Charadriiformes > Charadriidae > Ibidorhyncha > Ibidorhyncha struthersii. The sequence goes on from VZSZ01004221.1 coordinate 423,518, forward strand.
TTTCTCTCCACTGACTGTTAAGGGGATGCAGCATGACTCCCTCAAATGCAGGCATACAAAATGTGAGCAAACGTATCCTGCATCTCATTTGCAGTATTAAATTAGCTGTTCACAAGGACACTTGTCCAGAAACCTACCAGAGGATATAAACAGCTTAATCAAAAAGTGGGATGAGCTTGGAGTGTTGCCTTGTTTTGTTTTTCATTAAATACAATGCTACAATGTTTTTCTCCACAAATAGGAAATAAAGCTAACAGGTCGCTTAACTCTTGCCATGAAATGCATCAGTATGTTGTCCCAGTGTGTCTACCTCAAAACAAGCACGGCTAGGAAGTCTGCATTTGTAACTGTATCAGTTTCCAAAATTCTTGTGGCAGACAAAAAAAAACTCACAAAAATCTATTTAGAAAATGTAATCTCACTTTCACAGATTACACTGCTATCAATCTGAAGACTGTGCCGTGCATCGGCTATCAGATCCTGAGGATCGCTTTCAGCAGGGCAGGGAAGGTGGTGGAGTACGTGGAGGTTTTCCTTTGCTTCCCAAGGTGGGAAGTAACATAAATGTAACATAAATGTTTATCCAAGACAGCTCAAAGTAACAGCACTAGGTCTGTGGGGAGCAGCCACGCATATCGTCCATGACTGAGGACCAGGGCTTAGATCAGTGAGAAAAACTACACGCTGTCATCTGATCTTCTAGGACCCCAACGAAACCAATGAATAACTTTAGCAAAAGCCTATATGGGCTGCCTCACAGTAGCATACACAGGATCAGTGTCCTTTTTCATACACTGTATAACAAGCAAAGTGACAGATTCCTCCAAAAACACTGTTCATCAAATGAAGGGAACATCTGGGGTGGGATTTCTTTGCCATTTTAAAATGCTTTGCCCTCCCAGCACAACCCATCCAGTTCCTCAGTTGTATCTCTCCCAAGAAAAGGGCATGCAGCTGAAGTTGCCGCTGCTGAACAGACTGTCTGGCTTCAGTCTACTTGGCACAAAAAGCAACAGCGGAGATTCATCAGCACGGTCTGACGTGGCTAGTGGCCAGCAGGCAGCAGCCAGGCACAGGGCTGGAGGAGTGAAGTTCAAAGCTGCACAATGGATCACTGCATGGGAAGTTGCTAAAGATGCCTTTATAGGACATGACAGAAGATCTAGATTTCCACTGCAGAAATACCTTATGAGACCTGAGGTCTTGACCGGTCTTTGTTAACAATCTGAATTTTGCAAATGTAAAGGCTACCTAATGTACATTATACAAGGATACTTTATGCTAACTGTAAGAAAAAGATCACAAGCTTTCTCATCTATCCTTCTGGCCATGACCCGTCAAAGTAATTCCACACTATAATACTAGTGGGTGCTGTACAAATAGCAGGAAGACACAGAAGCCCTCAAGAAGCAGCTCCTACTCTGACATAAACAAACCCTTCATCATTTCTCTTCACTTAACATTACATTTGTTACCATACTTTAAACCTCTCTCCCTCTTTCCAGTTAGATGTGTAATTCCAGTGGCACTATAAGCAAAAGAGTTCAGGAACCTGGAGGTGAGCTTCCAGCATTGCTACCTGTCCTAGAGCTACTCTTCCCAGCTTTCGGAAGAACAGGTGGTGGGCACAGGCACCATATTACTGGTATATACTAGCTTTTAGGGGAAATGGCAAAAGAGAAATTACTCAGGAGAATGACTGTGCAGAGCTGCACTCACAGGATAATTAATCATAACCTGACCTTTCTATAGCAGCTTTCTGCCTCCTTTTGGCCAAGATTTACTCCAGCAATCTGCATAGCAAGTGTTTTGGCCTTTTGCTTGAATTTACAATACAGACAGCTTATGCCACTTGAAACAATACCAAAATGTATCATTATGTGAGGGCCAAACTACTCACAGGTCTGGGTTTGAGGTGGAAAGCATAGCTGATGCACACTTCCAGTAGGAAATCTAAGAAACATCTTTCAGAGAGGGACAAGTCATGTCCAAGATGGTCCAGTGTACACAGAGTAGGCAGCCAAAGTTTGCCAGCGTGGAAGGGATGGTGACTCCATGTCCTCACCTGGAGAGCACATGCTCTCCAAGATGATGGGGACATCGTCAGGGGATGCTAACAGTTATACCTCTCGCTACTGCCTCTTGCTAATCTACAGCAATCAGCCCATCACAAACCTGTAAAGCCAAGTTCCTCATTTATCATTACCTCATTCACCAATAAAGGTTTTAGAAGTTAAGGATACATTTATGGAAGCCTGGTTAATAATTTATCAGTGTGAACAGAGTTACATTTTTCCAGTGATCAAATGCTGGATACCCACATTCCACAGTTCAGCATTTCTCCTTGCATATCATGTGCAGCAACTGTAGTTTAATAGAGGCCCTCAGGGAGTATATAGGAGATATAAAGACAGTTTAAGCTTGGGACTATTGAAAGGTTAATGAGATTTATCTATTTGATCACGCAGAGATTTGGCGTAGGTTTTGTTATTTTCCTCACGTTTATTAGTATATCAGCTTGTTGCACACAGCTTATGCTCTTCGGCCTAGTAGACACTCTCAAAAGTATTTACAGATGCACCTTTTCTAGGGCAGACTAGCTTATCTTCCAAGAAAATCTGGAAAAAAAATAATGCCTTCCTATACGATAAAACCAGATGGTTGAGGAAGAGAAAAGGACATAATTTTTTCCAGTATTAGATCAAGTGATCTTCCCATTCCATTGGTACTGAAACACCACTCACCAACAAATACTGCCCCACGTTTCCACGTGTAGACTGTTGGGTACTGATTGTAACCGTTTGGGTCCTCTCAGAGACTGCAGAAGAAGAACCTGTCAGGATTGGAAGTTTGTTATTTTACAAGAGAAGAACAAGCATCCTCAATTTTAAAAGAGTGTGTGGTTTTGACTCTATTTACATCTTTATTCTTTCCTTTATGATTATTGCACATCAGCATGCTCAAACACACATCTCTTCCTCTGTTCTTTAAAGCCCTTACAGTAATGTTTCCAGAAACCAGAGTAAATAAATGCAAACAACAAAAGACGTCTTGACAAAAACACTTTCTCATCATCCAAAGTTAATATTCTATAATAACTCCTGCCTTTACCACTTGTGAATATCAGTACTATTCCAACCCTCAGCAATTAAGCTTGTATGCACGCACAAAAGTCCGAGGCAATCGTTACTATATTGCCAATGCTATTCCTGGAGTTCTTCAAGAAGCAAAACAAAAACCCCTAAGCCATGAAGTCTTAGATACAGCCTTCAGTACTACATCAGACTTTCAAGCCTTCAACACCTTAAAAATGTGTCAGTTCTGCTCACTTGGCAATATGAGAAAGTTTAAAAAAAATACACAACCATAAATGTCATTTTCCACAGGACTCCTGCTCCATTCAAGACACAAAAAAGACAGTGGTAAGGCAGTTGCCCAAAATTTCTTCCGTTTCACCGTTCAGCATACAGCCCATGCCTCCTTTGTGGCACATTTTCTCATGCCTGAATACAGAATTAATTTAATGATTTTTTTTCTCATACTTGTACACATGTATTCAAGTACCTTACAAACACTGATCTACATAGTATTTTTGATGTATTATCTTAAGTGTTAGATGGAAAAGCAAAATCCTTTAAGTTAATGACAGGACAGGAAGGGAAACATTTTGCTAATTTAATGTATCTCGATGGCTGGATGTTCCAGTTGCAGACAGACTGATTTTTCAAATATATTGAGCATCTGCAATCCCATATGATTTTAAAGAAACTTATGGACTCCCAGCACCTTTGAGTATCAGGCCCTAAAATATAAAGTATTTCACTTTGTTATAGAGAACAAGAACCCTTCACTCATTCTCTTTTTTTCCTTGCAAAGGCTTCCCCATACCCTCCAAAAAGCCACAAAACATCTTTTTTATGGGGGAAAAAAAATCCACATTTATCCATTACATATTTTTTTTTTATTTACATATGTGCACACACACCATTGCAGAACTGTAGAGCAATGATTTTATTTAATATAAAGTGAAAGTGACACAGGTAAACTGATAAACTAGAAAAACAGTTATAAGCAGCATGATCACATTTCAACATTCGAATTTAACAGAGCATCTAAAATCAACTGGAAATCTAAACTGTTCTCTGCAACATTTGTTTTAAAGCAGCAGGACTATTGTAAAACTAATCATTTCCAACAAAAGGATAGCAAGAGACACTAAGAAAGTCAGTCCCAGAAGCTAAATGGCCTTTCCAGCTGTGAGATGACACCTTCTTGGAAGACATTAAGGAATATGTATTTCTATAAGCTTTTTATATAAAAGCTTTAAAAAAAGATGCAAAAACAAAACAAACAAAAAAAAATCAAAGCAAAGTTAGAGTGAATATTACTAAGGTTGTATAATGCACAAGATGAAGCAGTAAAATCCAGCTAGTAACATAGATTACAGTTTCAAACCGCTGTTTGAAAGCGGAAAATATAACCAGAAGGTAACACCATAAATAACATAGCTTTGTCTTTGCCACACATGATCTACTGAACGAAAAGCATAGCCTCGTGAAGAACACACCTCAGGCTATTAAAAGCATATCAAAAGGATAAAAAAAATCTCCTCCACTCTGAGGAGATTGTATTTAGTAACCGATTTTTGAACCTTTTACTTCTCAACTGCTTCAAACTTAACCCCCAAAACTACAGACCACCCCAAGAACAACAGAAGCTAGCCTGATCCTTTTATCAGCCTGCTCTTTCTCTGTAGGGGCAATTCAGCGTTAAATACTAGTTAAAGATAATATCCGAAGACAACATTGTCTTTACTGCTTTAATTCATTACAAAGAAAACTACAAGATTTTACTGAAATAGTAGATTAATCACCCTTAGAACGGGCAGTTCCTTCCCCTTTTAAATGATGAGTCCTAGAAACTCTTACTTTTTAGCAAATATATTTAGATTCACAGCCTTCTTCCCTCCACTCCTTCACCTCTTAAACCTATAAACAAACTACCTGCAGCAATACCGCGTAGTCTCTTAAAAATGGAAGCACAGTACCTTTCACAACAATACAGAACGGCAGATGGAAGAACTTGCTAATTGACTTGAGTATTGTTTAGCAGCCCGTTTGATTGCGCAGCTCTGCAGTGCAGTTACGCCAGCCCATAGGTCAAACACAGTGTGAACTCAAACATTCGCAGAGAGACCACAGGATGCAGAGCTGTTTGCATATAACATCCTCAGGGAGGTTTCCTGCCATAAGGAAACATGTGGCGTTCAAGCAGGGAACGCCGCTCCATTCAACAACAACGGTTTAAGCTTTCCTTGAATTCAAGTAGAGCTTGGGCGCTTTCTCTGGTGTGTAGCATGGGGGAGAGAAAAGGGGTGCAGGCTGAAACGTACTTTCCTATGGAAAGCATCAATCTTTAGATCATTTAATTTTATGACCAAGACAACTAACTTTGATATATTTTGGCTATGTTACCCGGTAGATTTTGTAAACTAATAAACAGATACACTTACAGTTTAATTATAGTACAGTAATGATTATTAATTTGGGGAAAATGAGTGGGTGGTCTCGCCCTACTATAGAGTTCAATGTTGCTGGCGGTACACCAAAAGACTGAGTGCATGAAGATAGTGAAGTTCAACCAGCTGCAAAAATAAATTAAAAATAACTTGCAGGACTGGTGCACACACAGAGTGGTGATGATGTATTTTTACCTTTTTCATGGTACAACAGGATTTGAATGTCCCACTGCTGCAGTGGGCTATGGGCACTACAGAAAACCTTAGGGAACGAATTTTTTAGTTTCACATGCATTGGTACAAAATGTTATCCCAAGATGCACTCCATTATGTTCATGAAAATCCAAACCACAGTTAAGCCTCTTATGCAAGGTTTACTCACAATTCTTCCAGTGTCACCTGAAAAATCACATTTTCTGCATATAGCTTGAACGCAGATGCAACATGAATTCCCACCAAAAGGAATTAAATTATTTCTTTATACCAATGACCTCATTTCTCTGAGGTCAAAAGCAGCAACCTTCTTTTGAGGGGAATTTTACCATCAGAGATGCAGACCTGTCAAACCTTATCTGTAAGATACATTCAACTCCCATCTTTGGCTCCTTTATCGTTATGTCTCCTTCACAGCAACACAAGTGCTTTCCCCCAGTTGGTGAACTTGCAAGAACTGCTCAGGTCATCACACACCTAGCAGACAAGATAACAGGGGAGGATAAAATCTATTGTGCTGCACCACAGCTTAGCATCGTTCCTGGCTGTAACCTACTAGGAAGCCCAATCCCCAGGTGTAGTTTCCTTGGGGAGATTCAGTCCTTCCAAACAACCCAACGCGCACAGAAGCATCCGTCCCATGGCTCAAGGCAGAGGTACATGTTCCTGTGACACAACAACAAGCCTGCATGTCAGAAGAAGAGAAAGCAGAGGTTTGGAGATGGCCTGGGCCAAGGACACCTTGCCCACATGTCAGCAAAATCTGACTTGTTTCACTGGGCCAGACTAGCATCTCCCTGGGATTGCGGGCAGATCAAGGAGACGCTGTCTCTGGGTAATCGCTGAGGAGCTGGATGGGAGGTGAACTCACCCGTGGGATGTTCTCATTGTTTGTGAAGGGAGTGAGCCAGGATACTGAAAAATATTCTGTTTAAATAATAATAAAAAAGCTTAATTGTTTATACACAGTCCAAATGTTTGGAAACAGGGAAGTCCTACCCCTGAGGGCAAAAGAAGAGGCACAGTTAGATTTCCAGGTCTCTAGGTATGGACTAAAATTGGTTTAATAAATGAATCCACTGATCCTAGATGTAGTAAGTGGAGGCCTTATGGCTGTTACAAACCACCTGGCAAGTAGATTACTCATGACCTGTTGTGGAGACAAAGGGAACATAAGTATCTGAATGCTTTTAGACACTGGAACAGACCCTCCAGCCTGGAGAAGCAGATGAGAAATCAGGATTAAGGGACCACTTCATCGCTAGACACAGATTACTCGGATTAGTCATTTTCCATGCTGCTGCATAATTGGGTAAGTAGGACTCAGGCTGCCAAGTTCACCAAAACGCTGGGGAATACGTAATACTCATATGTGTTTACTTCTATAATACCACATGAAACTATTCTCAAAATCCATCCATCAATTAACGTGCTCTGACACCTCGCTTGTATTGAGCTTTCTGAAATTTTCATCCAGTTTTCAAATATTCTCTTCTTCTGTAGTACCAGGCAAAGCTTCATTTAAAGGCATTTAAAGACAAGACAGGTATAATATTATTTGGCACTCTCTAACTCTTCAATCAGATTCTATCTCCTCAGTAATTTATTATAGAAACTTCTAAAATAAAAGTCCCATCCATACATGTGATTTCCATCTAAATTATTAAAAAAAACCCAAATTCTTGGGAAGTTTCTTGTTCTGTGATACATTGTCACATAAATTATCAGTTCACCACTGCTCATTAGAATCTCTATCACCATGTAAAAATATGAAAAGATGTAACACTCCGAGAGGAACAGCAGACTGCTACTAGGAAGAAACTGTTTCCACCGCATGTAAACCTCTCTTAGCTTCTCTATACTTCAGCTCTCAGCCTACACAGGGAGAACCCCTTCTCTTACCTCAGGAGGTTATCTCAAGGAAAAATACATCAAGGATCACAAGGGTCACTGATACTATGGCTATACCAGACATTTCACTAAAATGCACACATTATGCCAGATCGCTAAAGTCTTCCATTTATTTTCTGTGGCAAATAGGGTCCTTCTTTCCAGGTTTGCATATAACATCAGGTGGGCCAGGAAGCCTCATTAAAAACTAAACAATTTTTTTTTTTCCATTAGCAAAGGTCATTTTCCTAACAACTTTGCCAAGTTACCTATCAGAGATGAAGTTTTCCATGATCCTGACACTGATGTCTCGGAACATATTTTAGCTAAAGTTTCTGTAAAGAACGAGGGGGAAAAAAACACCACATTGCTCTTACTTTGTCATAGGTATATAAATTTTCATTTTCACAAATTCACATCCAACTTGTAGGACAGGGACTTCAAACTTAACAAACGGGACAGGTAGCATTTTCTATCAGGGAGTCACTTTCTGCAGACACTTAAAATTTATCTGGTTAAAACCACATTTCAAGCTTGTGGAGGAAGGCATAGTGCGTACAAGTTTGATAAAGACTTGCTAGAGCTTCCTAATAAATGAAGACAGAAATTTCCCAAGGGTCAAAGTTGGGCTAATTTGGAGTAATGGGAAGGAAAAAAAAAAAAACAAAACCAAAAAACCAACCACCCCAAAATAAAATAAATATAAAATGAAAACACCCTATATACATCCATATATGTATATACATACTGGGCAACTTGATCTATAAGAATTGGTGGTTATGCCACAAATCAACTAATTCCATCTGCTCTCACCCTTACCAGAAGGGAGGGTCTTTCAAGACTTTTCTATAAACATCTGTGTCATCCCTTAAGCAATAAAATTCAAGTTTCTGGAACAGCTGAAATTATTTGCTTCACAAAATGAAGGAACACTACACACCAAAACAAATAATTCATTTGATGACTTTCTTGTCTAAGTCAATACTATAAATTGTCTCAAAGTTAATTAAATGGTAGATCAAGAGAGCAAGGCACTGAAATCTAAGGCTAATACCCTAAGGTATCAATATAGAAACAATTCCATTCAGGAAGTTTCACAAAATTTAGAAAGCTTGCTTTCATTTTTAGACCTCTGTCAGGCCTATCAATTGCAATGGTCCAACTGAGGAAGCACTGGTTCCATTCAGTTACGGAGTTACATGCAGAATTGTGGGGAAGAAAATGAAGGTATTATTTGGTATTTGCGGAGAATATGAAAAACTGCACTAGCACTGTTTATGAGACCTCATCGCATAGTATCACGGTTAATGGTTGTAAGCCTTAAATACTATTCTGCTCTTTTCAGCTTGGCTGACCGCTCTCCTTCAGTAACTGGGCAACCTCTTCCCCCCGCCCTTTGGTCACAGCTTCCCCTTTCCCCCGTGAGGTCTCCAGACATGTATATACTTGCAGTCTTCTAGCGTGGGGAAGGTGTAACACTATTTTGGTAAAGCTGTCACTCTGTCCTTAGTGCTTTACTGGAATAAAAGAGTGAAGAACTATTGTAGCAGGGGTTGGAAAAGGGACTTTAAGGGTGAAATAATTAGAGCTGCAAAAACTTATCTGATTTTGCTAGAGCTTGAGGCAATCTAGAATAAAACCTACTCAAACTCATTCAGTATAGATTTTGTTCCAATCCAGAACTACCACAAACCTTGGAAAGTCTATTTTGATTTTAAAGCTTGTCGTTAAAATCTGCCCCCGTGAGCATGTGTATTTCTCAATTTCACATGATCTGAATTTTCATATAAGATAGAGAACTACCAGCCTCGGGCAGATTTGTGGTGAACGATTGTGCCAGACAGAATTCTTCAACCATTGTGCCAGACAGAATTCTTCATGAGAACAAAGAGCCCAGTTTAAACTGCTTTAAATACAGGGATCCAGCTCCTCCGGTAATATAAACGGATACGGCTCTGGTGAAAGAAAAAGAATTGTCGTTGTATTTTTGGTTGTGTTCAGTATGGTTCAGCTCCATTCTTAGCTTCCCTCAAACTCGACACTTCAATACAATGTTTTATTACAACGGCTAAAGGGAAAAAAAAAAAAAAAAAAAAGGTCTCCGGTAGCCAGGGAGTTGCGATAAACCAGCACAGTCCCTGAGCACATAAAAGCATACCCTCCCTCTGCTAGAATCACTGGACACCTTTTCAGCCAAAGTCCACCAAAAAGCATAACTGGTAAAATTTCTGAATCCCGGACATCTCAAGTACCGCACAGCATTTCATTTCAACACTTTCATGATCGTTACTGCTAAACTGTTTCTATACTTTGTCTCATGCTGATCTTCCATTTACGTTTCTCTATATGATAGGATTTCAGAATAGTTGGAGAAGTCAGCCTCTGCTACTGAAGATCATACTACTGCAGTGCAACAAAACCCACAGGCAGAAAGCCAAAATTATGCTTTACTGTGCTGTGTATTTACAAATCAACATCCTCAGACTCCAGAAGGTATTAACTGGGGGTGCAGCAGTAGTAAGTCAGGTAGATCAACGCTGTGGGATTCATTAAATAATGACAGAAAAGTTGTAATGTATTAATAGTCAATGAAAAGAATATGGTCATGGTCTCTTAATTTAAGGATGCAGAAGTTTTCTAATACAACAGTAATTGGCATCTGGCTAATTCAGAAACTTTTGCTTGAATGCTAACTCTGACCAACTGAAAGATTCTCCTTATTTTTAGGGAGCCATGCATTTGGCCCATTTTCTTTTTGCACTATCCATATTCACCAGTAAACAAAGAATATCATACCACAGGGAGTAAACTTTAATATTAGAGCTATTTTTCACTGATATTCTGAGATATTCTTTCAAAAGAGCAAGTTTCTGTCTATGTTATGTAACTTTTAAAATGAACCACAAGCTGCTTAGGTATACTAGATCCTTCAAAACTAAACGGAGAAACCCACTGGGAGGCAAAAAGAAACTCTTTCTAAACAACAAAACACAGACTGTTAATTGTCACTGGCCTCCTGTTTATTCCTTCCTCCCCCTTGAGACATGATATTGCATAATCCTTCTGCTGCTACTCTTTTTCTGTTTTGATATGCATGTTAGTATTACAGTAAAGGAAAACACCTTATGATCCCAAAAAAGAAGGCTACAATTATTTATCCCCAGGAACCCAAACATAACACACTTTTAAGACTTCATATATGTATTTTTAGTGCTTTCCTTCCCAAGATGTTGTTCAAATATCTGCTTACAATACTGAATAAAGAATATCTTGCTATGTATTTTATCCTTTATGATTTACAGGTCTTTTGATTTTCCTCCCCAAAACAAAAAAAAATTAAGTGGGAAGATAACATTGCTGTCCTCAAGCATAACTGTCTGAATACATTTGCATAGTTATCTAACAAAAAAATGTGTTTGTGAATTTACTTGAGAGAGTTTTCCATGTACAGGAACATATACATCTTCATTCATCTTGAATAAAGCTACAGCTTTCATACTAAACAGACTACAATGAAATTCTAATGTTGAACTTCTGAGTGTCTTTTATTGTCTTGACCCATTTCATGCTTGCACTCTCCTTCTTCTGAAGTCAAAGTGACATAATTCAGCCACCTGGGGGTATGCAAGAGACGCCAGCGTGTTCTCTGCCCACCAGTGCTGCATCTTCACCTGATGCAGTGAGAGGACAGGAGGGACAGAGCACTCTGAAGCCAAGAGGGAAAAACCACTCTTATCTTTTCTGGCTTCAGCCTGCACGTAGGTAAGTGAAAAGTATCTCCACGGTAAAACCAGTGACAACAGGAAAACAAGCAGCTCTGCTCCATTTAGCAATCCCTGCCTTGTTACTGATTATTTTGTCATCTGAATGACAAAAAGAAGGCCACATGCCCAGCTCTGTGAGGCTGCCATGTGGTGATACGTTAGTCTGTTCCTCTTGCCATTCATTCCTCTGTTCTTCAAATGTCACAATGAAAAACTTCATCCCGGTCTCATTCCCTCACCATTAACAAGAACCAGAAGGTCAAAAGGGGCATTTTTGAGAATGTAAAAAATAAAGGCAGTTTCAAAAAAGTGCAAGTTTATACATCAGGTGTGGTCTGCTTCCAAGCAGAATCACAAGGATTGCATCAAGTCAAAAGACAAGAGTATCAGACAAGACTGATTACTTGTGGCTTTTGAGCACAGGGCAATCAAAAAGCACATACTACACACGGTACTTACAATAACCTATTCACAGAATCACAGAATCACAGAATAGTCAGGGTTGGAAGGGACCTCTGGAGATCATCTAGTCCAACCCCCCCACCAGAGCAGGGTCACCTACAACAGGTTGCACAGGACAGCGTCCAGGTGGGTTTTGAATGTCTCCAGCGTGGGAGACTCCACAACCTCTCTGGGCAGCCTGTTCCAGTGCTCCACCACCCTCAAAGTAAAGAAGTTCCTCCTCATGTTAAGATGGAACTTCCTATGTTCAAGCTTGTGCCCATTACCCCTCGTCCTATCAATGGGCACCACTGAAAAAAGACTGCTCCCATCCCCCTGGCATCCTCCCTTCAAGTATCTGAAAGCATTAACAAGATCCCCCCTCAATCTTCTTTTCTCCAGGCTAAAGAGACCCAAATCCCTCAGCCTCTCCTCATATGGAAGATGTTCCAATCCCCTAATCATCTTTGTAGCCCTTTGCTACCATAAACAGCTTGTGCATTTAAAGTTCTCTCTTTTTTTATTAATTCATGGGGTTTTCAAATTTGAGATCACCTGTTTGTGTGCTAGTGATACAAATTAACACACCCCCAATGAACAAACTTGCAATCCAATGCTATATTGTCTGATGGCCATGTTTTTAGTACCAAATTAAATATGATGTTGTCCAGATTAAGAAACAGTTGTTTTTCCTAGCATTTCTTTTCCGATTAAACAGAGAAAAGTCAGGCTAATAAACCATCATTTGTGATATTGCTATGCATTTTAAGGTGGCATGCTACAGACATAAGTCTCTGAATTGATCTGCAGTATGTTTAAAATTAAATTAATCTATCTCTAGTAACAGCACTGACTTAGTTCGATCTCACCAGAAGCCAACATGTGAATAAGTGCAGACGTTCACTGAATGAAAGCCAGAACCTTCTCGATGGGAGCGGGCACAGGAACGGGCCAGGAGAAAGACTGCACTTGTTCAGAAAGAGGACTTTCAGCTAGGTCATTTCAGGAAAGCATTAGAAGGTGAAGACTTTTAAAGCAAGACAAAAGAAAACCCACAGCTCTTCTTTTGCTTTTAACCAGGCGCAAGTCCTTCAATCTTGAGTCCAGGAGAGAAAGAGCAATCTTCAGAAGGTGGCAAACTGTTTGCAAAAGAATTCTACACCACTATCTTTGAACCGGAGGTCTTACTCTTAATTGTAAAAGCAACAAACACATAGAGTACTTCTAAATATCCCCAAGGCTTAACTCAGTTCTGAAAAGCTATGAACTTAAACCCAGTACCTTGTGACTGATTAACAAGTTTTACTGCTTGATGTTGTGCATCCCTGATTTATGCAGGGAGGTAGATTGTAATTGAGTTTCCTTTCCTCACACAAGAGGTACGCTGCTACCAGAGCACCCTTCAAAGCAGAAGCAGAATTCTGTCCAGCCTTGTGCCTGGATAATGGTCAGGCATTTTCCAGGCCACTGTAGATGGTCAATTAAAACCATCTACAATCTCACTGGAAGCTGAAGGATGTGGACAATGAACACAAATCTTTTAGAACATTTCTTTTCCCTTATTTTCCTCAAAACCCAACTTTATTCTGAAAAATGACAACATTAGAAACACTTGTAGCAATTGTCAGCATTATCCTCACTAAATTATGAGAAGGCTTTTGTAGGTATCAATTGTTCATGTCTTCCATCAAGCCTAAAGCTGAATGCTTAATTGCTTTTACTTCCAAACACAGTCTTTTCATATTTGGAAACATGGTGCGGCAAACTAGTATTAAAACATTTGCACAAAGTTAAACAGAAGTGAGCTCAATTTCAATGCAGATATAAACAATATTACATTAATTATTTAAACACATAATTGAGAATGTGCACTTTCAAAACTCATGTCCCACAAATCATTTGGACATGTTTTTGCTCCCTTCCACAGGAGAAATGAAATGTCATCAGGAAGGTCATGCAAACTGCAAATTCCTGACAAATCAGAAACTGTCTCATAAAAAAAAAAAATCTTAAGAAAAGGTTTGATCACGGGGGACTTCTACCATATCATGGATGATACTGTTTAAATAATGCCCTTCAAGATTCTCACAATCATAACCGAAACAAACCCCTGCTTATGACATTCAGAAAAAACAGGAAATCCAAAGGAATATTATTTCTAGTGTGAAATGCTGAGAGCCCAAATACTGGGCGAATGTGCAGTTAAACTCACCTAAATGACCTCCATTCAAGTCCTGCACTTAGAAAAGCCAAAGCCAGACAAAGGTATACTAATGAAAGCACAGGGTTTACAAATATACCAGCAGCACCATGGCACGCAGAACTCCTCACACCCTGGGCTTTCAGGGCACTCCTTACTCACCCCAGCGCCAGCCAGATGACACGTGTTTGCACAGGTTACTCATACTCTTCCACCTTTCTTTGCTGCCATAAACATTTCACAGCAGAAAAAGAAAATACCAAGGAGGCACAGCCTTCTCCCTTATTAGTTTTCTGTCTTACCTAATAACTCACTGTTCTCCAGTGCACTAATAAATGTTCTCCTAACTGCATCCTACTTGTCCATATTGTTCTGACAGCAAGGCTTTCAAAACTACACAGGGTTAAAACAACAGTCCCATTAAAAACTTTGCTATGGCTTCATTATTTTTTCCCCTCTAAAAATTAACACTGGTAATAACAATGGAAAGGGCTCTAATCTCGATATAGATCCCAACAGCTAATAGGTATTTCCACTAATATATCGTCTTAGTCTCCTTAAAATACATCTATAGGCTAAAGGGATAGAAATATCCCTGGAGAGAAGCATATACTTGTACTTTAACTCCAGAGCACGACAAAAGTCAAAGAAGCTGTTCTGTAGTCGGCAACTGGGAAAAACGCTACAGAAAAAACAGCTAGTGATGAAAAAGCTCTTAAAGTGCCTTCTGCAATGCAACATAATCACTGCAGGCAGCCGTATCACAATTTTTTACTATTAATCTTCAATGTAAAACGCAGTTATGTTTTGGATGTATGAGTTTCAAGAATACTCACTTTCATCACATTACAGTCTTCTGGAGTACTTTACACAAGATGAGGATGTTCTTTACACAAGATCTCATGTTCTTGCTTGTCCATGTTAACACAGCCCGTAATGCAGATAGGCGTTAGTGCAGCAATAGTACTACAGTGAATTCCTCCACCAGATCTTTATTTAATTGAATGTGTGACTTGTGCTTCTCTTAGCCTTCTGAAGTCACACATGCGTATAAGCACCTGACATCCTTGGCATCATTAGCCTGTTTATTATCTTAAGCAAGTTTAATATTGTGAGAATGGAAATTCAGTTCCTTATTTCCTCCATTTTTCCCTTCCCCAACCTGTCAGGCACTGGGGATTTCGCACAAAAATTCAGGAAAAGGAATGAGATTTTTAAAGGGATATTAAGTACATCTCTTCCTAAGTCTGACCTTTTCTACAATTCTGCAATGCCCCCAGAAGTAAAGAGACAAGCTCAGATTCAACTAATATACAATTGCTCAAAAAGCCATCAACTGTGCCATGTAGTAACTGCAAATGAAAAATATCATCTCCAAATGACAAATAGCTTGCTTTCAAACAGCCCTTTCTCCCAGAAATCTGTCTAATACCAGAATCCTTGGAAACAATGTTCCCATGGTCATGGACATTTGCTTCCATGGTATTCAGATAAATACCCTGCAAGTTCCATACCATACATATAAAAAAACTCATTTCTGTCAAGTTCCACTCTCCTGTCCAACCCCCCGGAAACGCACTGGTGCTGTATACAATTCCTTTATTGTCCCCATCCGTGTAATACATTATATAAAAACTTGGAGACGTTGATGCTGCAAATGTGTTTTTCGGCTGATCTGCCGATACACTGCTACTGCCACAGTTTGCGAGGCTCCACAGGTCAAAGCTATTCGTCTAACCCAAAGAGTTACCAGAGTCCCAGTGGAGAGACAATGCATTGAGCTGCATTCAGCTCACAAGTTATCCCAATGCATAATGCAATCACTCCTAAAAGCAGTCTTCCTCACATGAAATGGCTGTGATGAAAGTTAATTTCTCACAAAAAAAAAAAAAAAAGAGCTATGACAAATTCATCTGGAACCAAGACAGAGCAGCTGAAAAGAGAACTTGTATGTCAACAATGAGGGAATTCCCAGGTAATTTAAATATTCCAGAGATGCACTGAAGAGAAGTGCAGAGCAACTCTCTTAAAAATAAATAAAGAATTAAAATGCTCATTTAAAGAGATTCCTGTTAATACTAATTTCTGGAATCTGGTACACACCACAGTGGAATTCTATTTCATTTTTGATATCCATTTACGTTTCTAAGCAATACAAAAAGCATACCCAGGGAAAAGTTACAGTGAAAATAAAAAGGTACAGATTAGAGTAATTGAATTATAAAGAGATTTCAGTGCAGGCTGAGGTAAAGCCAGACAAATTCAGCTCCTGAGCAATTGATTCTGCTCTGAAGCTGTGCCTCAGCATATGGAAAGCCACACAGAATGGGGCCACTCAGTCACACCCAGGGCACACTAAGATACAAGCTTAAAAAGTCCTTTTTCTTTTCAACAGCAGAGCCCGGCTGTTTGGAACCAGAGGACAGCAGAAGGCTTCATTGGCATATATTGTATGTATATGTTTATATAGTCCTTCTATATAAATAGATGAGACAAACTACTCTAAACATCCAAAAAGAAATCTGCGTGTATCAGTTTCCTGTGCCTACCACAAATATACTTCCTACCTACCACCCTTGGACTCAAACCCACGCTGTTCTTCAAGGTCTACTCTTCCAGCCGCTCTTACCTATTCTACTTTACTAAGTTTCCAGGCTCTGGGACAAGACATCAGCACAATATCCTGGTTTGAGGTACCACGACACACGCTCACCCCTGCTACGAAGGAAGTTTGATTAGAAGGCAGAGTAAATGTAGGCAAGGCAATAGCAATAAAGAACTGGGAAACAAAGTGCTCAGTCACAGAGCAATCCTGCACTGCAGCTGTCTTCAGCCACCGCTCTATCAAATGGATTCCCTTCCTCCCTCCCCACCCTGCAAGACCAAATGTCTTACTAACAGACAGCAGTTAATCATCAGATATTAAATTCGTCTCTCTTGATAAGGAGATTTAGAGGAGAGAACATTATGTAATAAGAACATGTTTTGTAGACAGGCAAACAACTAGATGACTGCAACATCACACTGAAAATTGTTTAACAAGATCCTTCATACCTACTGTTTTTTCACGCTAAAAAACACAGCTACAACCCAAAACTCACGTGGAATTCTGACTAAATAAGCATTTCTCCATCCCAAAAGAACTTAAGATTTCAACAACCATGAAATCTGTAAAAGTCAAAACGTGCTGATAAGTATTTCTTAAGGGTAAAGGCAGTGCTGAAGACAGCTTAGAAATGTTAATGTGTTAAATTACTTCAAATGTTTAAACACACCAACGTTGTCTGGAAATCATACCCACACCTCCAGCCTTACGAGCTACATTTCTCAAACCTTATTCAGATCCACGAACAGCAACTCTCGTTGCAATTCTCACCTTCCAGAGCTTCATTATAACCACTTAGATGCAAAACAGAAGCACAGAGCCCCCTGGACCTAATTGCATTTGGGGAATAATTTATATTAGAGACACACAGAAAAGCATATAACTAAAGGCTAACCATCAGTATTAATGAGTCCCTTTACATCAAGAAACCTTAAGGAACAAAAGGAAGGAAGAAAATAAAGACTATATGGAGAGTGTGCTCTCAAAGATGACACAGCTTTCCTGATTTATATGCCTAATAGAGGCAACAAGGGTTCATTATGATCACCTGTCCCAGCCTTCCCTACACGGAACCCATAAGATTTTCCCATACTAAGTCCTGTTAAAAATAGATCTCTCTTGAGAAAAAAAAAAATCCTTGGTTTAAAGTTTTTTAATGATGAAAAACTTTAAGAATTTATTAGTCTAATGGGTGCTGTTACTTCAAAAACCTGCAGCCCCTCTTTAGTCTCAGGGTGTCCAACTTCAGATTTCCAACACTGGATGTTGTTGAACCTTTTCTGGCTTGAGTTAAGAGCCCGTTATGCCTCACCTTGGTATTTCTAGGCAACGATCCAATCCCTTCTTTCATTCTTTTGGATCCACTCAAGACAACATATGCTCTGAGAGGCTGTACAGTCAGGGGCTTTTAAGTTTTTATATACTGCAGCAGGCTGCACCTTGCACACGAATCTCTCCCCTGAAGTGCATACAGGAAAACAGTAACATTTGTGCGTCTCACAGGTCATTTTCCCACCCGCTCCTCTGTCTTGCCACCTTCACGGAAAGGGTTACTCCCTGGCCGAGTGCCCATCAGCCCTCCCGAGCCTTTCCAAAAACCATTAACTCTGGGGCGCAGAAGCCCCTAAATCACCGTTCCTTGTGGCACAACTCCACACTGGGGACGCTGGCATGCACACTGGCTAGCACTCTGCAACTACCAAGTAACCCAAACTACTTTACATAAGTGGTTCTCAGTCTCCATCGTTCACTCCTTTCTTTGTCATAGTCATATAATAAAATGCAAGTATAGTAAGTAAAGTATGTTTTTCAAAGCAAAAACCTGGAAGAAAACTTCAGGTAGCGCACAACCGAGCGCTGATCTTCACCTGAGCGCCACAGACCCACTCACCTGCCCGGTGATGAGGAGGACAATTAAGCGCCCGTTCCTTATCATCCCTTCCACTGACCTATAACCCCAAACGGCATCGCTGGCGGGCAAGATCCGCCACCTCCGATGTTTACAGTGACGGACGGCAGAAAGCATTAAAATATAAAACCCGACCAGACGTGCAGGCACCTCCCGTCGGGTTATTAACCCGCTCTGTGGGAAGCACCGGCTCTCGGCGGCAGGACGAGGGGGGGGAGGAG